>JAWNMU010000206.1:0-40550 GCA_035043665.1 Drosophila quasianomalipes
ATGCCATTGCTCCTAAAATGCGTATTGCTATGATGCCGGCTGAAAATATGTAGAAACAACATGGTTTCGCGGGGTGGGGTGGCCTAATAAGTGGGGCAAAATATGTTTTGAGTAAATCAGCAATATAACTTTCTAACTTGGGACCTACCTTTTTAGGACTGTGGAAGCTAAAAAGTTTCCCAACTTGTGAGGAGCGTAAAGTCTTTTTTAATATATGGCTTATGTCTCATTCTACTATATTGTAACATAAAAGCGTATTTTCACATTGTTTCAAACTACAGTCAACAGACTGCCTACATTGTTGTACAACTTAGATTTTTTTTTTCTAAATCGAAAATAGAAAATTGATAAATGATTGAAAATTATGAGGTCAAATAAAGAGTTTGTCAATAAATTAGAGCTAATGTTTAAAAGAATTCACGTTTTTAACAGCTCGAGTAGAGTAGAGCTCTAAACTATTTAGAATTGTTTCTCCAGCACTTTTAGATCAAAACAAAAGTCATATCCGCATTCACAAGGCACCAATTCTTAAAAATCTGTAGATCTTTTTTTCTGGCACAGTTTTGTACCTAGAATTGCCAAAATGGTTGAGATAAACTTTTTCCAACGAATAAACGTCGCCCTGCAAGAAGCCAAATTTCCACCAGTTTTCAAACATATTACAGTGATATAAGATTATAAATAATCATATTTAAAATTTAATGCAATACATTTGAGCATGTTTTACGAAAAGATTGATTTAATGTCTTATATACACAACTATATAACTCACAGTGCATAGAAAGTGTAAATTTGTGTGACCCATGTTTGTGATGATATTTCAATATGTTAGCATCAACATACATATTGTTGTTTTATATTTAACAACTTTATACAACTGACCAAAAGCATAATTAGAGAAGAGAGAATGATATTTTTTCGTTTTCAAGCCTTTAAAATTATATTTTTTATATTACATTTGCAAAATTATAATGCACTTTTCAATTACCTGTTAATCAAAACTTGACTTAGAAATTTTGTGTGTAATGCATTAAAAGAACGTGCGTTTCTTTGCAATGTTAAATAATTTATTATATGGCTTGCATTTAGTTAAGTCTCCGAATCTTTTTGAATAGCATGGAAATTTGTATTTCGCATTAGGATTGGCATGTATTATCGTATTCTCAAATACAAGCCCGTTCATTACATATTCAAGAATATCTTTTTGAATATTAAAGCTTAACTTTGTAATTAATTATTATTTGAGTAGATCAATAGCGTGCACATTATTTGGTAAACAAACATATACATATATACCTAAATTTAAAATAGATACTATAATCAAGTTGAATATTTAAATGTATTAAGCCAACGTTTAGCTTCCCTAATATTGTGGGGTCTCAGCAAAAGATTATGTCGAAATTCAAATTTATGATGAACTACTATTGGAGTTCGAGTTTGGCTAAACACAGCGCCACCTACAGGATATGGATTTAAACCATCCAGGGATCCACTCAAACAAATTTGGTCCAGAGGAATTCAATGGACAAGCACACGTACATTAATGTTACATACATAAGGAATATTATTTTTACATATATATAAAATATATTAAAAATAATATTGTAAGTATTAATATATATATATACTGTCAATGGAATCATAAAATATATATAGGTATACTAATATATGAGTAGATTTTACCACTGACAGAAACATTTTATTTAAAATCTGAAGTTTCATTTTCAATATCGATTTATATTTTACAGATTTAGCTAAACCAATTTTTTTGGTATTTAGGCCCGCTAAATATTACATACTCTTGCAGATTATTATTCCAATGTCAATGATCTGCTTGCCACCTGTTGCAAGCATACAAATCAGGCACAACTTCGTTAGCTTGGTCCGAAAATCTTGGTAGTTGAAAGACTCTCGGCTAGAAAATTACATGAACCATAGTCCATGCCTTTTAAAACTGGTAAATATCTGCAGACTGCTGAAAAAAAGAGCGACTCAACTGATTAACTTAGTACACAAACATATGCGTGGTTATTCACATATACCGAGAAAATGATTGCGCTCGGTGCTTGCTTCATTTTTACATTTCCTTCGATGCTTCTGCCTCAAGGTATACTAATACAGAATTGGTAGGCAACATCTCTCACAATTTGGACTTTTTTTTTCCTATCGGTAATCAATTTATATCGATAAGAATCGAAATAAGGTTTCGATCAAATATAACAAACGTCACCTGCGGGAATATATTGCAAATCTTGAAGTCTCTAGCTTCTATAGAATCTGGGATCGTAGTGCAAGGGAATGACAATAATGGCTCTATTTTGATGCAAATCAATTTTAGAGTATTTTAGATATGATTCCTTCTATCTGTTAAATACTTTTAGACAAGCTTCATTACTCAGATTATAATAAAAAACATCTGTATTAATTACAAATGTGTATGGTCCAAAACATATAAAAAAATACCTCCTGCAGTCGGTGCTCTTAAGGTAATAGTTGTGGTTTTATAGGGGAAATCGTTCCATAAATAACTTCTGTCTCTGATGTTTGATCATTATGAAATATTTGAGCATTCCTTGTGCAATTTGCACAATTTGGTATTTGCAACTTTGTTGCAAGTTTGGTGCATCCATCGATTTGAACTGATTTGATTAAATACGAGGGAGTTTTCTATCAAATAAAGAGCACTTGTAACGATAACTTATATTCAAAACGATATGACTCCAGCTATTATAGTCTCTGAGATCGGCGCTTTCAACGGACGCACAGATAAAACGGCGAACATGGCTATTTCGTCTTGGCTGTTTATGCTTGTCAAAGTACGTAATCGTCGTAATTTTTTCTGATAAAATCACCAAGTATAAGAAGTGCCTCATTACTACTGGTATTAGAGTATTCCGCAGTCGCTTCAGCCAGACTGTAATGCTTTCAACGTATTTAATTTTTATATACTTCAAATTTGCGTTTAAATATCTGAATTTTCGGAATGAGGCGCTGCATTATATTACGATAGTTTAAAATATCATCATATCAAAGCTTAATGATGTTATGATGTTTAATCACTAAAATAAAAAATATTAAGATATCGACATATTTGGTAAGAGATAACGCACAGAGGAATTTATGAGGGCGCTAACATTTCTTACCCCTCGAAAATTGGATACATCGCTGTAGAACTGTGGGTATTCTCACAATATTCGATTGCGTAGGGCATGTATAAAATAGCCGTTTGATTGTGGCCATTAAACTTATACGCCCATTTATTAAGACGGTTGGCAACTACTTAATTTCTGGCATATGAAAAATCTGATCTGTATTATGTAATATATGTGGGTACAAGTATGGATTCTTACATATCTGCGATACTTAAATAATAATTTTATTAACTATCAATATCGGGATGCTATTTTCTTGACAAGTTAAATTAAAATACGGGCTCATCAGCTTTTCAAAATCGTTTTGTAATTATATATAAGACAATTAAATGCTGTGTTTTGGAAACAGTTTTATTTATAGCGGGCTTTGCGTATCCTGCTGAGCTAGCGGTTACATGATACTTATATATTACATATCTACATCAATTGAAAATTTCCAAAAGTCCGAGTATGTACATTTTTACGGTAAAAAAGTACCATCCGATCACTATGTAAATCGATTTGATCGGACTATTGTAGACAATTTTCATTTCTTCATGTATATATTACTAGGATCCTTCTTGAACCTTTGTTACTGGCGTGGATTGTCATCCACAGTAATAAATCATAAAAATCAACTTACTTACATATATAAGTGGTACCCCTAAATGTGTATGTCCATACACAATATTGGTATCGATAATCAAGTCGTACGTTTGTAAATATTCTTTATGTGGTAGGATATAAAATTAAATGCATGTACTACATCAGAATGATAAATAAAATGCATGATATTTATAATTTTGGAATGGTATTGTTATTTATGTATGCTGCGTTAACGCTTTACAGTTTGTCTATTGGCCTGCTCTTATATTGATTAAGGAATGTTATTTATGTCAGTATATCTTTTTTGAGAATTTTTAGACTTTTTATGTGTTTTGTTGTATTGAATGGATTCTCCTAACGATTATTAATTGGAATTTCAACATAGAAGTGTCAAAATTAAAAGACTTAAAGTCTGAAGTTGCATTGTATTCACGCCTCCATTTTTGGACATTGAAGCATATTGATCATACATTTCTTTATATTTTGTATATGCATATAATCTCATGCCACACACAATCAATTAATTAGTGTCACATGCGTAATATATTTGGCATTCAGATCGTTGTCGGGTCAATTGCTACAAATCATCTACCCATGAAGGCGCATGTCTTTTGCGTGCAGAAGCAAAATACACTTGGTAGAGAAAGTCAGCCGGAACTGATACTAATAAAAATCCAGCTATGAATAGTGAAAAAGAGTTTTGGCGGGAGGGTAGAGACGGTTTTGGGTCGTCAGTGCTCGGCGATTTTTAGAACTCTAACTTTCAAATTTGATAATCTCTAAAATGATGTCGGAATTATTATTATTTTTGCCAATTTTAAGAGGACGTTACTAGTAATCTATGTTGTAAGTTTGGTATATTTTTCTCTAAAATTGCCCACCAAATCTTGGATACACTCTATCTCTTAGAGCATTTGTTGCTATAGTCTCCCAATTTGAAAAGTAGTGTACTGAGAACTTTTCAATGCCGTTCTTACTACCTTACCCTGAAGATGTCGATTTTTTCACTAAAGATTAATTTAAGATTTTGCATTAAACGGGGAATTTTCCTAAAATGAAGTATGTTAAAAATGTATTCTTTTCTTGGAATTTTTAACAGTTCAATACTATATACAGTGTCTTTTACGATTTATTCAGTATATTAAACACTGGTAAAATATGGCTTATAGGATATCATATTAAGTTTCTCAAAACTGTAAGCTTTTTTTTCAAATAGTAACATTTTTTTGTTGTTGGATGGAGCTATTATAGCTGAATTTGCTAAGTTGTATCTAGTAAAATCGCGTTGATTGAGATACCAATAGAAAAATATCAAATTGTTTTCTCATTATGTCGCTTTAATATCATGTAATATTATCGACCTCAATTAGCAAGGCAAATACATTTTTTATTATTAAGCGCTAATAAAAATGTATTACATTTTATTTTATTATTTATAAAATATTGTATTTAACACCATATTAAGGAGGGTGTTATGGGCAAAATATAAAGTGATTTTAAGTTAATATAAATCTATATTTATTTAATTTTACACTTAATATGTTTAGATTCCAAACGAATTGTTTTAAATGACCGTTTTTCGGAATCAAAGTATTTGATGGCTTAATAATAATATGGTATAAATAACTATTATTTATACATAAATTGCCTGCTAAACAAGCAAAAATTACTTAATATTATTATGTCCTCGTGAAGTGAAAGAGACGACTTCGACAAAATAAAGGGTGATCATCAATCGGCTTCGCTATTCCCGTCATACTTGTGTGCCGTTTCTATGCAAACTGGTTTTAAGGATAAAATCGTCCTGAATTTTAGAATATTGCCCTAGTTTAAATTATGTCTTCCTAAAAACCGGGGGTTCTTTTTCTTAATTGTAGTCTACTTTTTTCTAAAATTTAAATTTTAGATTTGTCAAATTTCTTTGTGTTTTTTTTTTTATTAATGTACACAGATATAGACATTTTGTTTTTTTTTTATATTATTATTAAATATTTTAAGATTTTACATTTACAACCATTTTGAATAGCTTATATAAATGCATATCATTTTATTTGAAAATACTTCGCGTATCTTCTTACTGAGTCATGGTATTATCAAGCTAAACCAGAACATTGCTGTCGAGCGAGCAAATTTTTTTACATAGTCACTTTCAAGTAAGAAGGACTTTTTTGTAAAATAATGGTTTGCTTATCTACTTTTCATAAATATTTTAAATATCAAAAAATGCTTTCAAATATTAAGAAATTGATTTTTTGTATATTTAATTATATCTTTAACAATAACAACTTTCTAGTGTTTATGAGGATTTTCTAAAATTCAGGCCGATTTTTTTCTGAGTGCAGTCGAATTGTTCTCGACTGAAGCATTATAAGTATTTGTGAATCTACCCAAGTTAGTTAAACTTTTAACTGTGGCCAGAATATAAACCGATTTTTTTCAAAAGGTTACGAGCAATTTCAATGTTAGTGGCAATTTGTGGAAATTTTGAATTATACTTGACGGTATTTTGAGGAATTATCGATTTGCCAACTGCTAATGGGCATTGGACACCCTAATTTTAATACTTTGTCGGGCGTGGATTTGATCAAGAATATTTTTGCAAGGCATAAGTCTGCAGCTCGGAGAAACGGACATTGAAGAACACCCATAAACTCTTCTACTTTCGGTAATAGTGCACACTGTAGTTATTAAAAATACTATTTCAATATAATAAAGAACAAAAAGAAGAAGACACAATACAATTAAGAATTTTCGTGCATGTCAACTTATCCGGATAACTTGATTTCAAAAGGTAAAAAGATAGATTATCCGGAAAAACGGGTTAAAAGCTATAAATGCGGCTGGGACAATAAAAAAAATAGTAAATAAATGTGAAACTTCTGATCAAAACCAATGGTCTGAAAAGTCAACATTATATATACATATGTATATGTACATATAATTGAGGTGCGACAAATTTGTTCATTTAACTCTCATTCTACCACATCTGGAACACTACTATCACTTTTTTATTTCGTTAATGGCATTCAGCTTTAAGGTAAACTCCTTGGTTATTCGCTATGTTGTGTAAATGTGTAGTTGTGCAAGTTTGCAAGACCGCATTTTTATTGAATTTTGTTTACAGCTTTAGAAGAGCTCCTGGTTTTCTTAATCAAAAATTCGTTATATGAAAACAAGCATTCTTTTACATATTGTGTGTTTGGTATCAAGGTTATATATGGAATAAAATGTACAAAGTCTTTTCAGCTCAATTATATGTTCAAAATGCCTACACTTGTGAATAATTACACAGTTATACAATATGACTTTCCTACACTGAAGATTGTAAAATTTGTGTAACTTACGAACTTTCTTTAATTTAAAACCTCTTACAAATAACTTTTAATCCAACTTCGATTTTTTGTTACTTTCCGGTTATTATTAATTGATAATTTGCTGCTACACTCTGCAACACTTTATCAAATGTTTCATTGTTCATGCACCGACTAGAAGCGTTTCCAAATATATAGTAATTGCACAAAACGAACTCGTATCTATTCTATGCGTGATAAAAGTTGCACTCGAAAGCCTACAATAATTAGATCGTGTAAGGGCCGCTTAAAAATATATAAAAATACAATAATAAGAAGAAGCTTATCCGACTCTTTAAAGATAATATTCGCTTTAAAATTTTGAAAGATTCTCTTGCTGAGATTCTGGATACGCTCGTGCATTCCAGTAATTTTATTTTGCAAGTTTGTCGTTTGCAATTGATTGAGTGCGCTAAAGTTCTGCAAAGAATTTACATAAATAAGTCGAAGTATATGAGAGACTTTCAAAATTAAACAAAAATTCAGAGCGCTCGGCTGAAGCATATTGATTGATCAGACATGCGACTTCTTATTTGAATAGCTGCAGTCGCTTTGTAAAAAGGCAGTACCGATAATAAATAATTACATAAAACCTGGAAATTTTTAAAGAAAAATGTTTTTAAATAAAGGTTTATTATCAAAAATATGTACACATGAGCTTGAACGTACATTAAGAGGCAACGGAATTACACATTCGATTTCATAAATTTGAATTATATCGTGTGCATGCAGCTATATTGCATGCTATAAATTATTTTCTTAATTTAATCAAATGAGTTAAATTAAAATTATATTTATTACGAACATATATTTTATTAAATAAAATTGGTTATTTAATTTACATATAACAAATATATATTATTTCTTACAATCTGTAATAATTGGCATGAAAAAGTATTAATGAATGCATTTTAGTTGACATTGCCAGCAGAATTAAAAAAATAGAAATTTTATGAGTAGTTAAATCATTTTAATTGACAAAAAAATGGATGTAAAGATTAATTTGAGTTTATCCTAGGAGCATGAAACATATTGGTTCACGACGACATACAACATTTAGAAAAATTAATGTTATCAATTTTTTCAAACCCATACAAACCTTTGTATTTTTTATTGGTCAGCTTATTATTTAATAGTACTATGCCTATATGTATGTACATCAAAAATACATATACCTTCATAAATACTAATAACTATATTATAATGTGTAATATACACGTGTACCAAAAATTTGTTTACCTTTATTAGGTCGACTTGAGGCACATGGATGAGCAACAAGGAAGCAATATTGTTGACGTTGGCGTTGATTTATCTGAGTTCTATATGTCTGTCGAATGGGATATTCTTGAGGTGCCGGCTGTTCGGTAAGTTATTTTCACAAAATTATAGTTAAACATATATACGGATCGATTATACGTAATAAGCAGCAGAATCAAGCTGTGTATCTATGAGTCTCTTGTTATTATCTGTCTGCTTATCCGTATATATCTTATTCGGAATGAACACATTGATCTTAGAGAATTTTCACACAAGTCACTCCGAAAACATTTTTTTTCTGTTATGATGTATGCCAGCGGAATGTCTATATGTTTATAAGTAATACCAGCGGATAATAAGTAGCAAAGGACAGGGTGGGTGTAGCTAATAAATGCCGTCCAAGTGTGCCAAGATATAGGCTTTTGGGAATTTTGGAAGCGGGAGTAGGTGGCGCTGAAAAAATTGTTGGAAGAGTTTCCTAGTAACCTTCCTTCCAAGTTTGGTAACTGTAGCTCTTAAATTAAGGGTGATTTTCTTTGTGGATTTTAGTGGTGGCGTGGCTGAAAAAAATTCTTTGAGAAAGTTCTTAGTAATCTTCTTCCAAGTTTGGTAACTGTAGCTATTAAATTACGGGATATAGGCTTTTTCGAATTTTAGGAGTATAAGTGGGCGTGGCTAAACAAAATTTTGGAGAACGTTCTTAGTAATCTACCTTCAAAGTTTGGTAACTGTAGCTATTAAATTGCGGGATATATTGGGTTTATCGTTTGGTCCAAAATTCTTACTGATTTTTGAAGAATGTTACTAGCAATATAGTTTTCAAATTTGGTGAGTCTAGCTTTCAAATTGTGTGCGATATATGGTCTTATCGATTTGCACTAACATGTGTATCGGCTTAGGGAGGCAGTGTGGGCGTGGTCATCTAACTTTTTATCGATTCCTCAGACGAGTTACCTGCAGCTTTTAAAATTTGGTGACTCTAGCTTGCAAACTGTGGGATATATGCGCATTTCAGATTTCTAGGGGCCAAGCTCCTGGGGTGACGCATTTGAGCGTGGGAACGAGCGGCGGGGGGCGGCATATATCGATTTTTGAGGGACATCGCCAACAACCTACCAACCAAATTTGGAGACTGTAGCCTTAAAATTGCGGGGAATATGTGGCTTTATCGATTTACGAATATCGATTTCATCAATTTCTTAGCCCGCTGGTGGACGTAGCACTGCAATTTTTACACTTTGTCTGACGCAAGCACAGGCCAGTATGTGTTCAAGTTTCAAGTTTCTATATCTAAGGGTGTTGAAAAAAGTTGCGTTCATACAGACGGACAGACAGCATGACGGACATTGCACAAAACCAGTAGTATCAAAGTACAAAAATCAGTTGTAATATTTCGACAGTTTATTAATTCAATGTTTACATTTTCACTACATTTCATTTGCGAAAGAGTTATTGTTATTGTCTTCAAGCACACATTAACTGGTACGTGCTTTATTTGTTATAGAACACCTATACAATAGTCGGAAAAAAAATTGGACCTAGATAGATTCAAAAATACATTCCAATATTTATACTATTTTAATGCATCCATTTTGGGAATTTCGTTCAGAAGGATCAGAAAGATGGGTAAAAATTGGAAGGAAAAGTTTAATGGGGATTGTTTGAATTTCTTGCGATTATCTTCCAACTCGTTTTCAAATTGGTACTTGTTCTAATAATTCTAGCAGCCACAATCTCGATTAGAGGTATGTTTATTGTTGTTATTCTATCTGTCAGATACTGAATTGGTTTCTTATACGCAGTGACAAAACATACGGTCAAAATAAGTTAAATACTATACATATATAAATATTTTAATAATAAATTATTTTTTTTTTATTTTGCAGGAATGAAAAATTTTATACATGTTGTGATGAGCCTTACCTGGATATAACATTCAATATAACGATGCGAAGAAAAACACTTTTTTACACAGTTAACATAATTATACCTTGTATGGGCATCTCATTTTTAACAGTTCTTACTTTCTACTTGCCTTCGGACAGTGGGGAAAAGGTACGTACATCCCAATTACATGAGCACTTTGCAGTCCGAATCCAATTCTTTGACTTCTAGTATATGGAAATACCCATAAGTTATTCAACTCACAAAATTCTGTCTATGAAGAATCGTGGGGGTCATGGATATTTCAATAGTGTATACTCTTTTGTTATTTATAAACTTAATTAATATAGATAAACTATGGACCTTCGTTAAAATGAGTAAGAAGACTCTAGATGACATAGGTCGACTTTGAGATACCCTGACGATATATTTATTTTCTTGGTTTCAGTAATCGATTTGGTCGATATTAGCGAAACGGGAGGAGTTATCGATCACATAAAATTAAATTTATCTGCAAGTGGTATCAAATGTGAAGTCTATACCGATTATAGAGACCGGCGAGCTCATAGACACGAAAATACAAACAACGCCTCTTTTTTGCCTCTTTTTGACATCTTCATTATGCTATGTTGTGAGCTCTGTGAATGTTTTTAGTCAGGTATACGACCTAGGCATAAGAAACTGTAGTAAGTACGTCGGATACACTTTCTCGCTGCCATGTGAACCTAATTCGGCAATCCTCCAACTTCCGGGAGGAAAGATTACTGAATTGGAGCATTTGCAGAATTTGCGCTGGCTCCTCGAGCTTTGGCATTGGATTTTATGGGTTCGTTGAGCGCTCACCCTGTCATGCAACAGCTTTCACACAACCCTGATGTCACCCAGCTGCCCCGCACTTGGCAGCATTCAGTGTTGGCTGCCTCACGCCGTTTCCCGGCTTTTTACGGTCGAACATTGAACAGAACACCCCACACCTGCTCCGCTCTCCTTTTATCCTGGTAAGACGACTTTCTTTGTGGTGGATTGTCAGCGTTTTGAAACGAGTTACTTTGGGGTATCGCGACCCCAGTGTATCAACAAGTCGATCTACCAGAAGTCGAAACGTTCTCAGATAACCCGTATCGAATAGGAGTGGGATCCAGAGTTTGAATATGAGAGGCCTGGCACCTTCCTTCCCCTACCCACTTGGGCCATAAATGGCTCTTTGTGTTACTGCATGTGCGATTTCCACCTCTTTCGCTGTATAATACAGTCCTTTTGAATACTAACTGGCAGGCACTGTGTTCCATCATGTGGCTTGGATGAACTCCGTCAGTTGCCGTGGTTTTATATCGGAGAGGTCGGATATGTCGGAGAAGAAAGGAGACCTTCGAAATTGTTGTCTTCTTCTACTGAAAACCGGACAATGATAAAGGAAATGATGAATCGATTAGTCTATTCCTTGGTCGGGTAGCTTCTACATAAGTCGCTGTAGGGAATGGACAGTCTGATTGTATGAGTACCAAATCAACCACAGTCCAGTGATAGCTCGGATCAGCTTCTCCAGTTGTTCGGAGCTTGTTTTCTATTGGCTTGGTCAGATCTAAGGTGAGGTATTACAAGTGGTGATTCAATTCCACCCCCTGTTTGCTTGAAGCTCGCAGACTTCTCGCACGATGAGTTTTTAAGTGGCCATGGCCAACTCGTACGCTGCACTCGATTCTTTGCTCACTACACTGTACCCGCCATTTTTCATATTATGCAATGCATCAGAGAGGGTGAAAGGGTACACGTACTTCATTCACACTTCGTTTACTTCCAGGTTATTTAGTTGACGCTAAATGACTTTATCTTCTCATTCTTACTATAGTTGTGGTGTCCAACTCTGTTATCCATATGTTATCCATCAATTAAGAGGTTTGGTTTTGTATATTTAGTAAAGGAATGCGTTAGAAATTGTATTCAATTTGAAATTGCAAATGATTCAATTGTACAAATTAATTTAAAGGATACAAACAGATTCTGTGCATTATAAATTTTAAATAAAATTAAAATGAAAACATTTTTAGCTGCTGAAAAATTCTCAGCAGAGAGAGTAAACCATTATTTAATATTAGTAAGATAAGCAAGACGGAAACGGCAGGGCATTCTGGACGAAGAAGTCATTAGTTAAAGTATATCTATAATGTTTGTAAAATGTCAACACTTTATAAGTCAAACGCACAAACAATAAGATAAGTTGTCCTTAACGTCCCAATGAATTTTCCAAATCTATTTTACTATTTTTCAGTGACTTAAAATAAAAAACATGAATTTAATTGCAGGTTACTCTATCAATATCAATTCTTATTAGTCTTCATGTGTTCTTTCTTCTGGTCGTCGAAATTATTCCGCCAACATCCTTAGTCGTACCTTTGCTGGGTAAATACCTGATATTTGCCATGATATTGGTTTCTATAAGGTAAGTTTTACATCTTAAAATATCACCTCGCACTACTAAAGTGTTTTTGTTCATTTAGCATTTGCGTAACAGTTGTCGTGTTGAATGTCCATTTTCGATCTCCACAAACACACCGAATGGCACCGTGGGTAAAGCGTCTTTTTATCAACTTTTTGCCAAAATTCCTCTTTATAAAACGACCAACATATAACTTTGAAACAAGGTAAGCTAATTTAAAAATATTAAAATCTGTTGATGTTTTCATATACTTGTTCTAAAATATTAAACATAAGATACAGTCTATCTAATTCTAAAATACGTTTGAACTTTGTGCATATAAGTTATCCATAAATTATCCGCTGTCAGCCACTACAGTAGTTATAAACAGAAAACTATTGACAATATGCAATTTGTAAGTTATTAAAAAAGCTGCCCATTCAACCCTACTTAAATTTCGGTGCAACAGCAATCTACAAGCACACTCAGTAATATTTTGACTGAGGTTATCAAAATTAAAACTAATATTTCTGATTAATAAAATAAGATCTCGCCAAAGGTCAATAAATTGATTGCTTTTATTAAGACTAATTTACCAAAATTCAATCGAATGCTTGGTTCGATTCAATATACGAATAGTATTTTATCATATCATGTCACGCAATGAGCCAGGTCGCATTCAAGCAATATCGATGATTCGATTAAAACGGAATGAAGACTATTTTTTTATATGCAGCTTCAATTTCCGGCCAAAAAATCGAAGAAAACAGCATCATGGATATGAATTCTTACTGCAAAACTTATTATATAATACAGCTGATCACATATTTGCAATGCAAAAGGAAGTCTTCGATGTCGGTCACAACTCAAAGTTATTGTAATAATTGTAAACTGTGGATTCGATGGTTCAATAGCACAAAGACAATTTAATAAACCTATTGGCGTGGTTAATTCCAAATCAGTTGTTGAAAACCAGTGACTTCAACTCCAGAAGTAAGCCATCTACATGTATTGATTCGGTACTTTGCTTTAAGAGGGGACACAGAATTCTGCAAAAATTCAAAGTGAACACAAACAATGATATTCACGGTGCTGTCACATCAATAACATGTAAAAGCGTTCTAGACAATAGAGATCGGAAATATCTTACATATATATTCAAGAACGCATGTTGAAAAATTTTGAACAAAATTCCTTTAATATTTACATGTGAGCGCATGTCCGATTTCTCAACGACTTCTGGTGATTTTTTGACACCGGTCGCTGCTGAGTGTACGCCTTGTACGGCAAATCTTATTGAATTTGCAACTCATTTTCTGATTTAAAGCGCCGAATATGTGACGGACTGTAAGATAGCGTTTCGTAAGCTGGGGTAGTACTCAGTCTGTACCAACCTAATTTGTAAAAGCTATCAGGACACAATGAATAGAGGACTACCGGATGAAATATCAACTAGACTGGAGGAATAATCGTGCAAGACAATATACTTTAACAGGAGCAAATGTGAATTTATGTTGGAGGTGAGAGCTTGCAACAATTCAGAACTGGCGAGTGCGACGACATTCGTGTCCCTTAAGCAAAATTTATGGGAATAGGAAACTGCGTCAAGCTTAACATCGACATCGTCCTGATTAACGAGATAAAGACCAATAGCTGAAAGCCCACCTCCAAACTCAGACAACCTAGTTTTGGAGCTGGTCTCTGTGGAGATTCTTCACGCAGAAGGCGTGCAACGCTCAGTGTAAGGGTACAACACTTTGCATCCCAATGGAGGATGCCTTTAAGACCGGAACGGGACCTATATTCCCACTGGACAATAAGTCTTTTTCCTTCCGTGTCGCAGGTAGTCAACGTTGTTCATCATTGCTGGAGAAAATCTACTTAAATTGCCGTTATTTTCATACCATGAAGAATGAAGCTGTGCGCATCACAGGATAAGAATATTACTTCAATAATTTGATTTAGCATCCTGACCTTACTTTGACTACAACGGACGAAAAAATATGCTTGTTCTCCAGCAGTTACGACATTATCACTAGACTCAAATGACGCCTCAAGACGATAACTACTATTACTTTTAAGTCTCTGTATATATCAGTTAAGCGAGCAAAACAGACTTAAATAAAATTGTAAATAATGTTGATTCGGGAGAATCCACAGGCATGAGTGGATGATTCATATTTATGAATCACAATCTAATAAACCAACTTGGCCACCGATCTACCATGGCTCTTGAATGAGGGCCAGGTTGATCCCTGTGTCTGTGGTTCCCTGCACGCTCCTCGAGCATGTTCGCCTCATGCACCTTTATGGTCTTAATGGTGGCCCACGAGTCTCACATTCTGTTGCCTCATGCACCTTTTGAAAGCATGGATACCTTTGCTAGTCCACAGGTGGCAATGAAAGCTGCCTTGACCTAAACAAAGGCGGATTCGGAGCCTCCGTTAGGGCGGATCTTCATTCGGATCCAATTAGTCTGCACTCGGCGCATAATTGTATGCATTCTAAATATATATAAAACTGTTAATTGATAAACTCTGGTGTTGTTTTGTTTTTTCAGCAAATTGCTTTTGAAGGACGCTCACGCCTGTTTCTATCCATACTACTCTTCGACTAATATTGATCGCCTAGTTTCGGCGGGGTATAGTAACACAGCCTCAAAGGAAGAATTGACAACACAAAGGTAAATTAAAATACAACTTCCTGATATTGTTTTCGTATTTATTAAAATTTAGTAAAATAATCAAGTACATGTGTCTACTCAGTTCGCATGCGCAACGGACGTGTTTTTTTCTTGCGCCTTGTAATTCTTTATTTTCATCGTTCTAATTCTGTTTTAATTCGCGATTTTTGCAGTTGTGTAAATCGCATTAGTGTTAAAACCAACTGCACATAACCAAAGTGCTTAAGTACAACAACAAATGGCAGCTCAATAGCAATATATCTTTCAGATTTGATGACTCTAGCTTTCAAATTATGTGAGATATATGGTCTTATCGATTTACACTAACAGGTGTGTGGCCATCCAATTTTTTATCGATATCTTTTAAAATTTGGTGACTCTAGCTTACGAATTGTGTAAGATATGCGCATTTTAGATATCTAGAGCCGAAGTTCCTGGCGGCGGTGTAGGCGTGGTCTGAGTTTATATGCCGATCCTTGGAGGAGGTTTCCAGCAAGTTGCCTTCCAAGTCTGGTTTCTTTAAAATTGTGGGTGATATGCGGATTTATCGATTTACACTTTCCTAAATATCGGCTTTGGCGATTATGGGCGCAGGTGTGGGCGTGGCTATTATCTTTTCTATCGGTTCTTAGAAACGGCTAGCAGTAATATACCTATCAAATTTGAGGGCTACAAAACTATCGGCAGATATAGCCATTTTAAATTTTTAGGGGCGATTGGGGCGGAGGATGGACGTGGCATATGTCGATTTTTGAAGGATGTCTCCAACAACCTACCAACCAAATTTGGTGACTGTAGCCTTAAAATTGTGGGAGATATGTGACTTTATCGATTTGCGAATATCGATTTTAACGATTTCCTAACCCCCTAGTGGACGTAGCACTCCAATTTTTACACTTTGTCTGACGCAGGCACACACCACTATATGTTCCAAGTTTCAAGTCCCTATCCCTAAGGGTGTCGAAAATGTTGCGTTCATACAGACGGACAGATAGACGGACAGCATAACTAACATTGCACAAAATCAATATACTATGATACCTTCGGTATCAAAGTATAAAAAGACATCGAAAACTAAAAGCTCAGGCTTCTTTAAACGAAATATTAAAAAAGAATATTAGCAATGCAAGTTAAAAAGCACAAAGATACTTTATACGTTTTAGAAAAGTTTTGTACGAATCGATAAATCATTTTTTATTCCTATTAAAAAAAAATACAAATATCTTATTTAAATTCGGGAAGCACTAGTTTGGTTATGTTTTACTTAATAATATAAATATAATATTCCTTGATGATGAATTAAAAATATTATATTTTTCTGTATAATGTAGCTTAACAAGTACGGGACCTTTTGGAGGAAGTTGTCAAGTACATGGACCGCTGCCACAACTTACTCATTCTAGCTCAGATGATTTGACAGCTGTTCCTGATTTAGATATGGGAAATTCTGGAATAAAAAGTCCAATATTGTGCAACCCAGCTTTTTCTCACTCAAAATGCCCACCACGCGTTCATCGTAGCTGTTTTTGTGTACGATTTATAGCAGAGCATACGAAAATGCAGGAGGATTCTACAAAAGTAAGTAATAAATTTGTAATACTACGAAATTCTATTTCCAATCGTTATTTTTTTTAAGGTAAAAGAAGATTGGAAATATGTCGCTATGGTGTTGGATAGACTCTTTCTATGGATATTTACATTAGCTGTTTTGGCGGGTACTGCTGGCATAATTTTGCAAGCGCCAACTTTGTATGATGATCGGATTCCTATAATCGAGCAGACAGATTTGGAGTTTTCAGGAACTTCAGCCGGACGCTGCAGACCTGCGCAATAGCGTTTTTATTCCAAGAGAGAATATATTATATTAAACTGACCACTATTCATTTAAGTTAATTTTTTTAATTGAATATAATTTCTAATAGTTTAGCCAATTTAAAAGAACATTTTTTTTTTAATTTTAACAACATTTACGGTCTGTCATCCAATTTAAATAAACAAATACGAACGAGTGCGCTCCTCTAATCCTCGAGTAAAAAATGTGGATAAAGTCTTGATAATGAAGCAATAGAATCGAAATGAATGGAAAGTGTGTATTTACTAGAGCCCAAGTATGTGGGTAATGGGTAATTTAGGGAATAGACAGGGAAGATATATCTGGCTTGAAGGAAGTCATCAGGAAGATTGACTCTAATGTGACCCCTGTTCAAAAGCTGTGGAAATTATAGACATTTTCACCTTCGTTCGAAAAAAATTATGTTATTGTATTTGCTGAATCGCCTTTTCAACAGACTATTAATAATTTTATCTGAGTTTTTAATTTTTCAAATTTTATCTAAAATGCATCGAATTTTAGAAGGGGCAGACTGTTTAAATTGTAACCAATTATTGTTTTCATAATTTTCCGCAAATTTTAAATGCTTAAATTTGAAACCTAAATAATAAATGGCAACATTGACATAAGTTTGAATTTAGAAAAAGAAAGCTATTCTGGTTTTCCAGAAAAATTTTCAAAGTTAACGAAATAAACTGATATTAAAAATATAAAGGACTGTCCACATAGACGTCAACAGAACAAAACATATGTTTTTTATACTTTTCAGAAATATTTTAGAGTTCTACTAAAAATTAGAAATGAAAACTTCACGAAAAGATCTTAATCAAATTCTTAAAATTATGGGAGATATCTGGGATTTTCGATTATCATGATTTCTTAGCGTCCTAGTTGCCGTAACACCACAATTATAAGTACCTTCGGTAACAGAGTATAAGCTAAATGCTCATTAAATTTGAAAATATGCAGAGGATTATAAACTTTTTATATTTTTCCATAACAATTGACTTAAGCTAACTGGGGCTTGAAGAGAATCGCATTATATCCTTGAGTAAATTCTAGGGAGTGCGGAGCGAGATATATTAAAAGTGAGTCGATCGAAGCATGTCCGTCCGTAACTGCGCGACTTCAAAAACACCTTACTTAGTTGTTTTTATAGAATTAAAGAAGACTACGAGATTCCATTACTGCCAATAACATTCACTACCGTCTTCTATCCTCGAACACTACACACGTTTGATTAGTTGCATTTACAAATTCAAAAAACTCGACATAAAGTTTCGAAAGCATACGCTTTGCTAACGAAATTTTCCGCAGTCAAGATCAAATTAATAACATAAATGTAGAAGCTATGTAAAATGTGGAGTGTGTGGTATCGTGAATACTTTTGTTTAATTATTTTAATAGCATGTCAATATGTACTTATAATAATAGTCTGGAATTTAGAAACATTTTTAATATCCTAATTTGTAGCTGAGTCTCACTGCATTAAAAACAAGTGAAAGTGGCATAATAACTGTAAGAGTCCATATATCACATAGGAGAATATCTAATTTTCTTAGGAATAACCTTAAAATAATTTTAAGGAATTCCATATATTATTTAAGATTTTTGAAGACCTGATCAAACAATGTATACAAAACAGACGTTTTTGGTTTCTCCATTCAATCCCAAAAAAAAAAATTTTTTTAAAAGTGGTGTTATACGGTTATACGGTTCCAAACTTATTTGTTTTACTTATAGAAAACACAAAATTGGGTCGAAGCCAGTGTTTGATACCAAATTTAATTGCGTGCTTGTTTTATTTTTATTTTCCTATAAAGCAGTTTGTCCTGACTGAGTGATCGGTCCCTTCAATTTTTAATTTAGGACGCCAGTTTTTTTTTAATCGAGTACAATTATTTTGAATGCGATGTTACTTAATGAAGTATTTGTTTGATCTAAAAAGATTCTGAAGGTCTGGCACGCAAGTGTATTTTCTGCTGCATCTGTCCGATTTTATGTATATTGAGTTGTACTTTTTAAACACATTTGTATACAAATAAGGCTGCACAGAAGCTTGAAAATGACATCGAAGAATAATTGATAAAGTTTGTTACAGTATAAGTGAGCTTATACATACACCGAAATTCCCTTGGATGATAGATAATACAAGCAAAAATATGACACTTTAAGTAAGACGACGGTGTTGGTCAATTGAAAAATTATTATTGTGTTACTTGAAGTTTAGTTATAAGACATTGTGCGTACATATTCATATTAGACAGCTGGTTCAAAAGATAGACAGTTAGCAAATACATATGTAATCCCCATTGGAACCCGTTTTCTTAGTGACCAGTGAATGCGGCGGTTATCTAAGCCGATTATCTAAATGCTTATTTTTTATGTAAATCTGTCAATTTCAATTTTTATCTGTTCAGTCGAGTGAACTTTGAGAATCTTATGTTTTGGTTGGCTTACCTTAATAATGAGAAAAAAATTAAGCTAGACATTGAGAAAATAATCCTTAACACAGTGACTTAAGATTTGTTGTTAGAATTTAAGTGTGTGCAATATTTTTGGTTTACCATTGAAACTTAGTTCATTCTGTTGGCATATATGATATAACGGTATAATTTGTTCGTGATCAGAGCAATGTATTTATTATTTTATAACTATGCTGCAAAATGTCAATGCACTAATTAATACTACTAAAAATTACATTTGAAAGAAAATCATGCGTACACATACTTTATGTACATAAATGTATGTAAGTGTTGTATACTTTACATTAGCATACAAAATGTGAAATAGAAAGTTAACATTATAATTAATAAGATACATTGTTAGTTTTAAGTACATACGTATTTGTTACTTAATAAAGTTAATCTAAAAAAGTATGCATTATTTTCTCAACGTGTCTAAGCTGTTAGTAAAAATTAGCAACAAATGGCAACAGGTGGTGAACGACAAAGAGGGCGTTGACCTGGACTGCGATTCTTTTGATACTAAATGATGAAGTTCTTGGCTGCAGAGACATTGCCAAAAAAAATGAGCGCTTTAATATTTGAGTGCGCTCTAAACCTAAGAACTAAAATGAGTCATACTCCATTATTAAGTCTTTTGGGCCATAATTTACCATATGCGGGGCTATCTGTAGGTTAGGTTAGGTTAGGTTTAACGGTCGCCGACCAAGGTCGACACACCATTTTTGGTGTGATACCGTGTGGATCTCACTTCCTTTCTAATGCAATCGTGTAAACCAGCCGGTGGCTTGATAACAGAGAACAGAAGCATAGAAAATGTTCCGGAGACTCTACCTTATCTTCGTCTCTGCAGAAATTATACATGCCGATTTACCATCTCGTGTGCGGAAGTGGAGTTTGACGACATTGCGCTGATTGATTTGATTGCCGCTTGGCTATCAATGCATATATTTACGTTAGAAGAACTAATTTTGGACCTCTTTAGGCAATTATGTGCTTCTTTTATGGCTCTTATTATTAGAGTGGAATTTTCACACAACCTTGTGAAGGTGTCTTCTTTCGATTTAAAAAGTTGTCCGGTTTTGGTGGGCTTAGAGAAAGCTATAACTTAAGCCAATTTTGCGCTTTTCGCATTCCATGACGAAAGGTTTTACGATCTCGTCTAGTCGTGGGTCATGTACGACGAGCGTGGCACTATAGGAGCTGGCTGTAGCTCCAGGCTTACTGCGGTGTTGTCGCCGTTGTTGAAATTATTGAGCAGGAAAATACTAAGATGTTTTTTCGCGATAACATAGGTTCTTATATTACCTTATGAGCTTATAGTCCTTGTTGCCCAGTCCGCAAATCTTGCCTCCGTCTACCCAAAGGTCGTGAACTAGTGCAATATCGACTCCGCCTCCAGCCAGGCGGAACATAAGGGCAGCAGATGATGCTTTACGATGGTGGAGGTTTCTCTGTAGAAGTCGTAGCGACATCTGGAGATGAAACACCCACCATCGTTTTATTGCTGTCCTTATCATCGGACAGCGAGAAGTCATCCTCTTCGACCTTTAGGTCTTGTGTTCGCATCGACGCGTCGGATGTATACCCCGATTCCAGCTAGTCGTCGGTTGCTTCGATCTCCGGAGAGGGATCCTGCTCGATTGGCTTGTTGACAGACTACGCTCCAGTCAACTGCGACCAACTTAGTTCCCGGGTAGACCTCATTCGGTTTATTATTATTTAGTTGGTCCATTTGAATCCTACGTGTTGCGGAGATAAGATTTCCGCCTGCAATATCGGGTAAGGCTTATTAATATCGGAAGTCGCCAGGTATCCGATATGTTCCGTGAGCGACTGGGCTATTTACGGGCCCCAGCCAAGCTGACTATCGATCGCGCTACACCTTAGCCCGGCTTTACCTCGAATCATGACATGTCCCTTTACCAAGAACATGTCTATATGAAGACCATGTCCGAAGTTCAGGGAACAGATCTTAACGAGCATCAGTACCTTGCGGACCACTGTCATGTTATTATACGTCGACACCCTCATGTAGATTGAGGAGATTTTACCAACCTGAGCTACTGGTAACATAGTTTCAAAATTTGGTGCCCAGCTTACAAATTGTGGAAGATATGCACAATTCAGATTTTTAAGCGTAAGGTTCCTGGGGTGGCGGGTGTGGGCGTGGTCTAATAAATGTACTTGCCGATCTTTCATGGTGGTTACCAGCAAGCTACCTTACAAGTTGTGTGACTGTATCCCTAAATTTGTAGGAGATATATACATATATACATATACATATACATATACATATACATATACATATACATATACATATACATATACATATACATATACATATACATATACATATACATATACATATACATATACATATACATATACATATACATATACATATACATATACATATACATATACATATACATATACATATACATATACATATACATATACATATACATATACATATACATATACATATACATATACATATACATATACATATACATATACATATACATATACATATACATATACATATACATATACATATACATATACATATACATATACATATACATATACATATACATATACATATACATATACATATACATATATGTACATATACATATACATATACATATACATATACATATACATTTAAATTGCAATATTAACTAGAGCAGAACCAGTGACTCTCGGTGATCAAAAACCAAGAAAGAAGCTTTTTTGTGCACACTGAAAATGAAATACTCTCGCAGATCAGTGTCCAGTATCATCTTAATTTTAATTTGACATATTAGTCCGATGCTTAAAATTGATTGTCAAGATATTATATTGAAATAAGAGCTTTTTGATGTAGTGGTGGTGATGTAGATTGTGACTGAGATAATTCATGCTGGTTAAGAATATAAGTGCTTTATGGAGCTGAAGATGTTACCGCAAGTGCGTTACATACCTCATAACAAAATTATAAGGGCATCCGCAATGATACAATGACACAAGACTAACATAATTGCAAAGCGCACATTTACCAAACTTCAGTACACAGACAGAACTCTTTCTAAAAACTCTACATTGAAATGAATTCCATTAGTGCCTTAGGGCAACAAGTTAAATTTTTAGTAAAATGTTTGCTGCTCGTTGTGAATCTGCACTGTGTTATTGCCAATGACGAGATCAGTTTTAATGTAGAGGATATTTTAACTACTCAAATGATGCCCTTACATATTTTTGTTGACCGCTTTAATGAAAGATTCGGACAAAAATATACGAAAGACTTTTTCTCTGGCTTACACACAATGAACTACCACAGGTAGATGATAAGCTGAAATATTTAATTTTCAGCCTTATGGATTAGAATTAAATTAAATTCGACTTTGGTTTCAGAAAAATGATGCAACAATACATGGCATCTAATTACCTGTCCAATCAGATGTTGAACTGGAATTTCGGAAGTAATGAACTTAAAATAAAAAATCGCATTGGCAAATTGCAAAATATATCAAATGCATATAACGATGATGGTAAAATGCTTCGCTCTCCAATCGAAACAGTAAAAACATTACTATACGACGATGGGTCTGCTAAGTATAATGCTTGGCTGAGGAGGTAAGTCCTAAATGATCTTAGAAACAATAACAAACAAGCCAGGTCGCTTCAGTAGAGAACGATCGACTAGTAGATACCCGAAACACAAGTCTCTACCCAGCAAAAGTATTACAAATCTGAACAAAAATTCATACCTTACCTTCTGCATATTACTTTTCCACAATTTTATTATAACCTTGCCGATTTAGCATCCGAAAACAAATGATTTTCGCATATTTATATATTATTTATATTATATTTAAATTTTCGGTAAATCGACAGAAACTGACTTGGCGCAGTGTGCGGAGCAATATTGCTGCTGCTCATGCGCGATGCCAGTCGGATCGCATCCAGTTGATATGCATGCAGCCACACGGAACACATAAGCGTGGAGGCTCGTTGTGTGCATATGTAGCGGAAGATATCAACCATAAAATTAATGGGTATTTCCAATTTGGTGACTACAGTCACTAAAATTGCGAAAAAGTGTTTGCAGGTTTTGGGGGCAGGCGTGTTTTCTTACCAAGTTTCAAAGAACGTTACTAGTTTATACATTATAAGTTTGATTACTGTCCAAAAATCATTCATTTGTATTTTCTCGCAATCAGTGCCACCTTATGGTAAATGCGGCCACTTTAAAATCAGCCCTACAAACCTGTTCTTTTGGTAAACACGTTTCAGTTGGGTTCACTCCGTAACATTGGCAGCAACTGACGACTGTAAAAACAATCGCCAGCTAGCCCTCGTATATTTTCCCATTACTTTTAACCTAGCAACATTTGAAAATAGTGTTGACATGTAAACAAAAAATGTGTAAAAACAATTCTGAGAAAATTTTCAGAATTGTGTGTCTGGTTTCTTCATGAACTCATGTAAATTGCACGGACTTCTTTGGGCATCTTGGACCGCCTGAACTGTATGGGCTGACTGAAATTCTAGTAAACACGATTTAAGAAATCCACCTTTTTTTGTGAGGATCTATAATCGACTAACGGTACATACTCAAACGTAACACCTCATGAGAATTTGGACTGCCTGCTTGAATCAAAATGGTCATGCGCATTTGTTTCATCCGCTCGCTTGATTGCCCAGATTGCCATAATGAAATGCCCGACGTCAGCCTACTACTACTAAATACACCCGTTATGGTCCGAACATGCTTGGCCACAGTCCCACGTTGTGCAGGGTGGTCTGCCAGTCAAGGAATCGATCCTCAATTGTCTTGTTCATTAGCTGCAGGTAGATCCTTCGGCAGTGATATTCGTATTATTTTACTTAATTCAGTCCACGAGCTGTGGAGAAATAATAGGTCCAGCCAAGTTGACTCTCGGTACGGTTCGAGTAGTACCTTAGTTAGACCCGGAATGAGATAAGTGTGGATAGGAAGTTGGGTGTGTGAGGATATTATTTTAAAAGCGGTAACACCTTGTATGAGCAATTATCGTAATCACACTCGCTGTTTGTCCGGGACTGCTTATTTAAAAGGAGTCACGTGTTATTCCCAGCTTACCTGCCCGAGAGAAGCCATTTGCTACCCGCAAACTGCCATCCGCCTAGTGGACTCAGCTCCGCCCCTACGAACCATCCCACAAGTTCTTCAGACCAGATACCAACACCACACAAGAGTAAAATATGTATATCTATAATATATATTTTTTTCAGCGGTCAACAAAAACAAAAATACATAATGCCCCCAAATCTCTGTTTTTAAAAGGATTACTAGTGTATGTCGTAATCAGTATTGAAATTAAAGTTTTGCTCCAAGCTTTTCCATGTTTCAGAGTGGCTGTAGGTCTTTGCAAAGGAAGGGGCTGAATTTTCTCACAAGTTGTTGTTCAATGGTTACTTTGTATCATCTATAATTAGTATTCGCTTTATTTATAATTTAAAAAAATAAGTAGGATTTTAATTCAGAATTTCAGAAAATGTATTCTGTGTGTATTATAAACCTATGTATACAACTATTAAGGACAGATCCATATACCTATCACGTATTTAAAAATGTAATATTCGACCCCATGATTGTTGCACACTTTCAGAGGAAGTTATAATTTTTCGTGAGAGCATTTCTAACGCATTCAAAAATACGCTTAGAACCCCATAAAGTATATATGTGTTTATACCATCACTAGCCGAGTCGCTATAGCCATACCCATGTGTCTATTTCCATTTCCATAGTCGCTCAGTTTTAAAAATAATACTTATATTTTTCAACGTAGTGCATATGTGGGAGCTGGACGGATCGTACCACTATATTATATATCTGTTATATCAACGATCTGTCGAAAGATGATGACCATCGGGCATGGTAGAAACTGAAAACGATCTTGAAAGAAATCCAAGCACCCATTGGGAGTGAGCAGTAGCATATATATGGTTTAATTCTCCGACTTTGCCCTTGCCAGAAATATCTTATCCGTATAAAACTTGACACACACGATTTGTTAATGTATGAGGATTGATTTAGCTGGCAGTGGATCTACAATTATTGACACTAACATACAATTACAATTTAATAGAACAACAACACTAGACGATATTCAACAACAGCTGAATAAGCATTTAAAAAATAACCAGATTCCAAATCGAAGACAAATGTTGAACCCAGCTGCGAATTCAACTATGATGGACTACTATGGAGGAGAAGAAATCGATTACGGCGATATAACTGGATATGCATATGATGGTTTACACAATGACAGCAATTACCTTAATGTAAGTAATAATTATAGAGTCAAATCATCAGATGTAATCAATACAAAGAAATCACTTATTTTATTTTATTACTCGGCAAAATCAAATTAAGTTTACATTGCTTAACATTATTGGCTCCTTGTATATATATTTGAAATACTCTAATAGCGAAGCCACAAGAGTATATTGGATTACTGCAATGTCCGTCATGATGTCTGTCAGTCTATCGTCCCTCCGCCTCCTGCTCACATAATCGCAATAATCGATATATCTGAAAGTGTAAACCGATAAAATCGTTTTAAAGATATAGTCACCAAACTTGGGGCGTAGTTTGCTGATAACCTCCTTAAAAGATATAAATATAAATTTCAGACAAAACATACCTCGACGCCTCCGACGAAATGACCAGTTTCTTCCACAATTTGTAAGCAACAGTCAAAAACATAATGAAAGCATGTTACCGGTAGCTCTGCAAGGATCGATAAGAAATTGGCCACGCCCACTCCGGCGCCCAAGACCGATATACTTGATGGTGTAAATCAATAGAATCTTATTATGACACACAATTTAAACACTCCTAAAATCTCCTAAAACTAAGCTGTTATCAATCAGCATTACTTTGATATCAGAGATTGTATTGTTTTCCGGCATAAGTAAGTTCGACTCAACCACTGTTTGGATCAACTACACATCTTAACGGGACAGGTTTTCTCATACATCATCTATAGGTTTTATAGGTTTCACCCTTAAAGCGAGAAACATAAAGTATGTTATCTGAATACTTTTGTTGTTGTCAGTATACAAAATTTAGTGTGTTCAGAAGCAATTGTTTTTTGTCTTTCGTGGTATAACTCGTATTCCAAATTACGTCGTTGATTAACAGTAAAAAAAGTTCTCAGTGTTGTTCTCCTTCAAAAGTTAATAAATGTCGATATAGACTCTCCTTCTAAATTCTCCTCCTAAACTTTGCACATTCCTGTTCGTGTTATTTGTAAATCTTGCAATGCCTTGTGTCACTTTTTTTTGGAACCCATATTATGAATCTTGGGACCATTCTTTAACTACAGCCCTATATAGTTCCTTTACTGCCATCAGAGTAATCTTAGTCCTTTTTAATTTAATAGTTCATCCACCCGAATTCTTAATCCCGAGTCAGGGTCGGTTGGTGCACGACCTAGAGATGACCTCTGTGATTGAGGGATCGAATCCGTCCGTCCTTTTTTTGAAGCCCTGTGTTTTGTATTTTTAAGAGTTGACACGAGTAGGCGGGAAAGCCACCCACTGCATAGGTAGACAAAGGCAACCTGGCAACCTGGCAAACCCCGTACTTCCCGCTGTGTATCCGTTGTGTGACTACTAAGCGTTTAACCGTTATGTCGTTTATGTCGAACATTGCGTTGAGAGAGGAACGAAAGAGGGTAACAGGCTGATGCGGGGCTCCATTGTTCTTAGACTACTTGTATTTAATATATTAGAATATTAGTTAAATTTTAAATTGAAATGTCGCTATCTTAATGTGATTATCTTGACTTTTAAATAACGTTGCTAACCGGGTTGTATACCAAAAAAAAAAAAATCTAAACACGATTAAAATTTATTTTTATAGGTTTTGCCACACAAAGTTACACAGATGCCACGGTTTTCCGTAAGAAATCCAAATTTTGGTGTTAAAATGAGGCAAATTAGCAAAAATGGTAAGATTCTTTCGAATAAATGTGGATATGATATATTTACTTACTTAACGCCACTTCTTAGGTTATGAAAATTCAATTGATGACTATGGGATCCATGACACCCCACCAGTACACTCAAGTGTTGAGGCCCACCCAACAAAGCAAATTAAGGAAATAAACATTAAAGATATAACAGATATTGCCTTGACGACACTAGCATTTTTATCTTTTGGGATGTTTATTTTACAAGTTCTTATGTGCATAACTATGGTAAGTATTCTTTTTTTAATTACCCTTAGAATGAGTAAAAAGCTATAACGATGTTGGGTATATATCAAACAAATTCTTGATCAGCATCAATAGACGAATCGTTCTTTCGATTCGTTTGTCTGTCCTTCAATCTGAAAATTTCTAATTTGGTAAATAGGTTAAATTTTATCGATAACTGGCCATATGGAGGTACCAGCTTGTTCAGCGCAATCGAACGCTAGCTAATAGAGAATAATTATAAATTCCCTTGTTACAACTGAGCTCAGTTTGGAGCAACGCTTACTATGGATCCCACTCAGTGAACAACGCCCACAGGCACGCCTTTTACAGAGAACGAGACTCAAAGAAGAAGCAAATGACAATCACAACACGGAAACTTCAGAGGGAGCGACAGGGTAAAAAGTAGCTGAAAACGTTGGAAACAATTTATCACGATACTAATTTTGTTTGATTGACAGCTAACTTTGTCTTGATAATTGTAAATTGGCCAACGGCCATCGATGTTCTTTGTTTTTACCACCATATTTTTCGATGAAGTACTTGTGTTAATACTTTAATGGCATAAGGCAAACTTAATTAAATTGGCTTGGGTAGAGCTGACCAAATTGTCCCTGCTAATAAATTTATCGTGCCATATTGTGCAAGCAAGTAGATTGTTGATGACGTCCTTAAAAATCAGCCACCCCCGCCACACCCAGCCCATCACACCATCTCATTCATACTTACATGTTCTTAAGACTGACTTTTTATTTGCTTAATACCTACCTTTTTTTCAAGAGTAAAGATGAAGGAAACAGTTTAATGATGCTACCTATGGAAGCAACGGAACCAGTTGAAACAAATGATGGCACTGAAGAAATACGACGAAGAAAACGGTCTATCCAACAAAATCCTGCGATGTTAATTGGGGTGTGTATTGCAATAATAATAATAATAATTGAGAAAGCACGCATGGAATATTAATTACACCATTAGCTACAAAATGAATCCAGAACAGCCACTTTATTTATATTTAAAAATATATATTACACACACATATTCATATTCGACCACCCTGATTAAAGAATTCTTACTTTGTATTATACGCTGATTCTTCGTCTGTCCGCCAGCCGTCCCCGAATGAGGTCGCATTTTGTCGACACCCGTAAAGCTAAAGACTTGAAACTGGGAACATGTGTCCACGTCTCCAGCTTATGAGCTGGAATTACCACTCTTGAAAGTAGCTTACTTTTAGTCTCCTAAGAATGGTTAGAAAATTTTTTGCCACGTCCACCCCGTTCCCAAAAATCAGCAAAGCCTATCTCCGTAGTAATTTAAGAGCTATAGTAACCAAGACCCACTCACTGTCATTTGTAGAATATCACTCGACGTTTTTTGTTAATTATGTTCTTATTTCTCATAGTTAATGTTTATATATTATTATATATTAAATATTACATGTCTGCGCCTTAACACAGAATAGATTGGGGAGATGTGATCTCTCCAAAAACATTATTCGGTTGTAGGGAGCTGGGAGCATCCTGAGAAGTGAGGGAGGATAGCTAGGGACTATTTGTGAGACAACAAGGTGTTCGATAGAGTCTACGTCTTATAGCGTATGCCGAAAGGTTTCGAGTGACGAAATTTTTAAAAATTTGTTGGAGCCCCAGACACACTGCCGTATTGTTGCCATTGCTAAAATTGTGAAACACGAAAATACTGAGGAGTATATTTGCTAAACTTAAGGTTCTGGTTTTTCTATGTTTATGTTCTGTTAGTGGCTTGCAACTTCCAATAGCTACCCCGCAAACGATTTTGTTGAAGAACTGTTGTCACACTTTTAAAAAGGACACAGTTTCAACTCCTGTCTCGAGTTTAAATGCAGAACAAGATCGGCGAAAGAATTTAAGTTGCTCTGAAACAGAATATGTTGGCATATTTTTACTAAGAGAGATCGGTGATGCGAGAAGAATCAATAGTCCAAATAGATCAGGCTCAGCAGAAATGTGAGGCATATTACGACAGAAATTGAAAAAGCGAAAATGGTTACCAAGCAGTCGGTCATTCCGGGCTGTTACTTATTAATTATTGATTTTTAATTCACTTAAAAATATTTTTCGCTTTTGCAGATAAATCAGCTGACTCAAAATCTTCTGATGATAATAGATAACTTTTATTTAAATGAAAATAAAAGTAAGAATATGAAATATTATTTCAAACTTTTTGCGGATATGCCTCTTCTAACACTGAAGCAACGTATAACCAAAAATTATGGACAACGCTCTATAGGTTCGTATTCTAGTCTAAGTTATACAATAAGAAATAAAAAATTGTAGTCGGAATATGCCGACTATTCAAATAATTTTCAGAAATTTGTCTTTACAATTTATAGCAGCTGGCATAAAAAGCAGGCATGCGTTCTCCAGTATAGAGAACTCGATCAGAAACTTGGGTAACAAAGTCTTTCGTCTTTTGTACCTTCTGTTTTTGATCTAAAGATCATGTCTCCTTTATTAATGAAGATATTTTCCGAATTTAACAAGCATGTGATAAAAAATTTCCTAAACTTTAAATTGAAAGCAGAGCATAGAGCATATTTTGTTTATTTTCTAAATTACCATTATTTATTTATTCTAGCTTTTAAATACTTTATACTTTAAGTCAAACAAAGACTGACCACGAACCTACATACATATATACCTTATTCGTTCAGATTCTTTCTTCTGCCTGTTATATATTTATCCAACTTCAAATCTTGCAGCGGGGTTCTTGACTATCGCTAGTTGTGTCAAAACTGTAAAAGAACGGAGTATGAAGGAGTATAAAATAAGAGAAAATTGCATAAGAATCGTATCGATATGCATTGTAAAGTCGCCAATGCGACGCTACGTCAAAAACCCATTTGAATAGCGTTTCTTTAATTTTTATTTGTGAAAAGTGTATGCATGTGCTTGGTAGTTAGTAACCTGAAACAAAGTTTAGCTTGATCAGAGAGCCTAGTAACGAATTAATTTTTTTTCTAACGGAGGAGAATTGTTATTTTGGTTGCTCCGCCAAAAAAGTCGCGACTTTTTTAAGTGAGTGAGTTCTGCCCCTAATTTGATACACTTGCTTAGTGCTTAGCCCCGCAATATTTTCATCTATCTGAGTACTCAACTTAACGCATTGAAGAATATGTCCCCGACCGCATGATCAGCATTATTATTTTCTGTTCATGATTAATTCGGCCAGTTGTATCATCGGAGCCAACCGGATACCACAATACCACTTAAACAGTTGATCGAAGATATGTTTTAAGCTATGGGATCGAGATAGGCGTAGACATAATATATATAATTAAATATAATTTAACTTCTTAAAGGTGATAAATTCAATTCAAATAGAATGTACAAAAGCATGACATTTCGAACTTCGGATTGAAATGTCAGCAGACTAACTCCGGTCTATGAGGGTATACCCTCGGAGCCCCTAATGTAACCGTTTTTACTTGTTTTAAATATTTAAGAAATCGACGAGCAGGGATGGTGTGTAGCTCCCCCTGCTGTAAATATTTAGTTTAGAAATATAGCTTCACCTCTACTTATTATTTACAGTTATAATGTTTGCAATATATTTTATTTAAACAGTTTGGGATCAAGTTGGCTTGCATCACGTGTATCCGACGACTACTTCTCAACAATTAAACACATCGCTCAAGTCTTAGAGGTCTGTACTTAATGCTATCCTCAATTAAAAAGATATGAATGTGATAATAACAGGACTTTGAAGTAAAAAAATACAATTACACGAATTATATAAAATATAATTTTATAATGGGCTTAATTGGATCCTTTTTTTTATATTGCAATAAAAATAAAACATGTTTTAATAACTTTCATAACATTGTAATTGCCTTTTAATTGCTTTTGTACATTATTCTTATATTTATTGCTAACAAATTGGACTCAATTGTGTTATATTTGAGCTGGCGACATTGTGCGCTTTACAAAATCTGTGATAACCTTTCTTAAAAGCTCATTGTGTTGCAGCGGGGTGTGATAGGTGGCGATGCAAATGTGAACAAGTCTCACCACAGCACGCTTGCGATCAAGAATGGTAACTGTCTAATCGTCCTATTCCACAACATGGTCATTCCTGAAGAGAATCATTTTCGCATCCTGGGTTACATACCCATATCTGGACAGGAAACTTACGTGTCACAAACACATCATGGGTAAACTTAACTAGTTGCTAAAGTCATCCAGCAAACTCAGCATATGTAACAATCTGCTGCCTTATAGGAGCATCATCCTATCACGCTCAGGACATAGCTGCAAAATGTAAAATGTATTATTTGTAAAATCTATCTCTCTGCTTATGTCATAGACCTTAAGTTGTTATGTAATCCTTTAATTCCTTCGTCAAACTAATGTTAAAGTCTTTCAATAGGCAGCTCAATGTCTCCAATAGAAATTCTAAATTAAACAAGACAGAAAATTACAGTCGGGCGTAACCGGACTGTCATACTGTGATACGATAACGTAATACCATCTGGATGACAGGTACCTCAGAACTGAAGTGGGTGTAGCCAAGAAATACCGATCCTTGAAGGAGATTTTTAGTAACCTAGCCTCAAGTTTGCCAAGTTGCTGTAGATATAGGCTTTTTGTGAATTATCAGGGCGCGATAGTTGGCGTGGAGGACGATTTTATTAATCTACCTTCCTAGTTTGGCAGCTTCGTAGCTCTAATTATTATTTTTGATCGGTTCTTTAGGGGTTCTGGTAGCTACGGAGTATAATTTGACGGCTCTAACACATAAACATTTTTAAATTTTTTCTGAATACCTTCAGTATCAGGATAAAAAAAAATTCAAACAGCACAACCCTTCCTTCAGTAACCGCGACAATTAACTGGAAAACTCCAAACGTCCAGCAACAGGAAAAAGGCACCAGTTGCACTTTACACTGGGAGGAAGGCCATTTGGACTCGGCGGGATATATATATATATACATATGTATATATAATTCCACTAGCACAGCTGTATGCATAGGATATCAGACCAATCTTATTCATAGTCCTAGTTCGGTGGCTTTGCCAAAGCAGGGAATCCAACCCAAAATCCGCTAAATAAGATACAACGAATGGAGCTGAAAGAGTACATCGCAGCACCTTGCAATTGATGCACTAGACGCCTTGTTGAGAACTCCTTCCCTCCAGTTGCAATCTTATCTTAAGAGAGCATATCAAGTGCATTTCGGGCAACAGGTGGAGCTATACATCCTTGTCGTATAACACTCAAACCTGTCATTCGAACCGGTGTTCGCTAAACTACATCAATCTCACCAGCAGGAGTATCCGGTACTCTGCTCCAGAAGAAAAACCCGACACGTTCTGATAAGCATGCCCTGTTAGCTGGGCTGTCTGAAATGAAATCAAGAAGCATCCTCTGACGATGAGTAAGTGAAATCACTGTTGAGTCGCCGATATCCTGACCTAATGAAACATATGGAACAATGAGTCAGCAAGTTTCCAGCAATCAGCCTTCCCCGCATTCCCTTTGCTCTCCATTGGGACGAAAATCCACACCAGCACCGGACAACGCAGTACCAATGCGGTACGCTTGCCGGAGGATGAATGGCGATAGTTAAGCACAGAATGATAATTCTAAAAAGCCAGTACGAGTACCGAGTACAAGCGCCTATCAGCTTGGAAATATTAGGGATTACGCCACGAACCTATCCTATCTACCCAAAATCAATCGACATACTCGATAAGATCCTCTGGCATCGATATTATTCGGCGTGTCCAGCTTTTATCGATTGAACCCCGACAGTGGGGCGTACTTAGCTGTATCGACGCTCATCTTAATGTTGATCAAGATTATGGGTACCTTATAGGCGGATTCCACTATATCGAACATTTCGAACGTTCTAACTCTTTACATTTCGCGATTCTATGAGTCTCCGCTGTCATTTATCTGTGAGCGGCAATATTACCACTTGATTTAAATCAAGTAAGTGATCGGCTTACTTTACTTTGATTAGGGAATGATTTAATTTCCATTCTGCTTTTGAATTCAAAAATTATATTGACCAAATCAGTAAAATATAAATCACATTATTTTTAAAAAAAATCGCTTACTTTTCTTGAAAGATCGACTATTTGTGACATTTTCATCAGCACGAAAAATGCACATTCTGTGAACATACTCAAATACATCTATTGGCTTTTATTTTAAACATTGTAATTAATTTAGAAAAGTTCAACAATTTGAATCCAGCTGAAAACAGTAGAAAAGGAATCATCCTGCGTGGGCGGCTTTTTGAAAGGGGTTGCCAGCAATCAACCCTTCTAATTCGGTAAGTTTATAACTACACTTAGCTTTATATTTATAAATATTCTTAAATTAGCCAATAATAAAGAAATTTCAATTTTATTTTTAATTAGATGATCCATGCGCACTAGAATTTTGAAAAATTAAACCAAAATCAAAAATTCTGAGCTATGTGATTTATTTAAATTTCTTTTAGCTAATTCTTTACATTATTATTATTTAATATACATTTATTTGAATGAGTTACGATTGAAAGGTTGTAGGAAGCACAATTGGGGATCAGAATAAAAGGTGGGATAGATTTGAATAAGTAGATGGTTTGGATACGAGATATCACCTTTTTTCGTGTTGATGAAATGTCACCAAATAGTCGATCTTCAAGAAAATTTTCAAATTTTTCAAAAATAAATATGGAATTTATATTTTACTGAATTTTGGAGTCAAATATATTTTTTGAATTCAAAAGCCAAAATTAGAAATTAAATCGTTTCACAATCAAAGTAAAAATGAAAAAAACCGATCGCTACTTGAATTCAAATCAGTGATGTGTGCCACTTCTGAAATCGTGGTGGCGGGAATTCACAGAATCCGCGGGAAATTATAAAAGTGTGACGTTCGAATATGGTGGGATCCCGCCTATAAGGCGCGCCGATCGCAGTCAAGCGTAGATGAGCGTAGATATTTACAGTACGTCACCGATGGGGATTTCCGATCGACAAAAAAAGCACTTTTCAGAATATCAATGACGAAGGATCTTATCAATGTGTCGATTGATTTTGGGTAGATAGGATAGGTTCGTGAGAAATCTAATATTTCAAGCTGATGCAATGCCGGTACTCGTACTTATTTTTAGAGTCATTCTGTGCCCAACTATCGCCATTCATCAGTGAGATTTTCATAATGGGGAAAACGCCAGAGCTTCTTGTCAATTGTTCCATATGTTTCATTAGGTCAGGATATCAGCGTCTCAACTGTGTTCCGCGCACAAATGAGATAATATGTACCCATAATCTTGATCAACATTAAGATGAGCGTCGATACAGCTAAGTACGCCCCACTGTCGGGGTTCAATCGATAAAAGCTGGACACGCCGAATAATATCGATGCCAGAGGATCTTATCGAGTATGTCGATTGATTTTGGGTAGATAGGATAGGTTCGTGGCGTAATCCCTAATATTTCCAAGCTGATAGGCGCTTGTACTCGGTACTCATTACTTATTTTTAGAATTATCATTCTGTGCTTAACTATGTCAACTGTCCTCAATAATGACCTATTGGTGCTACGTTGTCCGGTGCTGGTGTGGATTTTCGTCCCAATGGGGAAACAGAAAAGGCAGAGAGAAGCTGATTGCTGGAAACTTGCTGGCCTCATTGTTCCATATGTTTGGTATGCTCGGGATATCGGCGTCTCAGCGGTACCGCGCAGTCATCGAGGATATAGTTAATTCCAGACAGCTAACAGGGCATGCTATCAGAACGTGCATGTCAGGTTTCTTCTGGAGCAAGTACCGGATACTCCTGCTGTTGAGATTGATGTAGTTTAGCGAACACCGGTTCGAATGACAGGTTTGAGTGTTATACGACAAGGATGTATAGCTCCATCTGTTACTTGAAATACATTTAATATGCTCTCTTAAGATAAGATTGCAACTGGAGGGAAGGAGTTCTCAACAAGGCGTCTAGTGCATCAATTAAGGTGCTGCGATGTACTCTTTCAGCCATTCGTTGTATCTTATTTAGCGGATTTTGGTTAGATTCCTTGCTTTGGCAAAGCCACCAAACTAGGACTATGAATAAGATTGGTCTGATATCCTATGCATACAGCTGTGCTAGTGGAATTATATATACATATGTATATATATATATCCCGCTTGAGTCCAAAGGCCTTCCTCCCAGTGTAAAGTGCAACTGGTGCCTTTTTTCCGTTGCTGGACGTTTAGGTTCCAGTTAATTGTGACGGTTACTGAAGGAAAGGGTTGTGCTGCTGGAATTTTTTTATCCTGATGCTGAAGTGTGAAAAATTTAAAATATTTATATTTGACAAATCAAATTGTATAAAAACATGGAGCCTAAGGAGCAGCAATAATTAAAACTGGATTACAAACTAGGAAGGTAGATTACTAAGATCCCGCCCCTCAAAATTCACAAAAGCCTATATCTAACGCAATTCTGGATTTGGATGATAGATTACTAAAAATCTCCTTCAAAGATCGATATTTCTTGGTTACATCCACCCTGTTCTGTGGCACCTTCCATCAGATGGTATTACTTATGGTATCAGAATATTTCGCAGTTGGTTACGCCCGACTGCAACTTTCTGTTCTTGGGTTTTTTAATTTGGAATTTCATTGGAGACATTGAGCTACCTATTGAAAGACTTTAACATTAATTTGACAAGGAATAAAGAATTACATAACAACTTAAGGTCTATGACATAAGCAGAAGATAGATTTTACAAATAATACATTTTACATTTTGCAGCTATGTCGAGCGTGATAGGATGCTCTATAAGGCAGCAGATTGTTACATATGCTGAGTTTGCTGGATGACTTTAGCAACTAGTTAAGTTTACCCATGATGTGTTTGTGACACGTAAGTTTTCCTGTCCAGATATGGGTATGGCAAGATGCGAAAATGATTCCTCTTCAGGAATGACCATGTTGTGGAATAGGACGATTAGACAGTTACCATTCTTGATCGCAGAAGCGTGCTGTGGTGAGACTTGTTCACATTTGCATCGCCACCTATCACACCCGCTGCAACACAATGAGCTTTTAAGAAAGGTTATCACAAAGATTTTGTAAACACTGAAAAATATGTAGCTCAAATATATAAATTAGTCCAATTTGTTAGCAATAAATATAAGAATAATGTACAAAAGCAATTAAAAGGCAATTTAAATGTTATGAAAGTTATTAAAACATGTTTTATTTTTATTGCAATATAAAAAAAAGGATCCAATTAAGCCCATTATAAAATTATATTTTATATAATTCGTGTAATTGTATTTTTTTACTTCAAAGTCCTGTTATTATCACATTCATATCTTTATAATTGAGGATAACGTGAAATTACAGACTTCTGAACATTGCGTGTGTTTAATTGTTAGTAGTCGTCGGATACACGTGATGCAACCAACTTGATCCCAACTGTTTAAATAAAATATATTGCAAACATTATAACTGTAAATAATAGAGAGTAAGAAGTGAAGCTATATTTCTAAACTAAATATTTACAGCAGGGGGAGCACACACCATCCCTGCTCGTCGATTTCTTAAATATTTAAAACAAGTAAAAACGGTTACATTAGGGGCTCCGAGGGTATACCCTCATAGACCGGAGTTAGTCTGCTGACATTTCAATCCGAAGTTCGAAATGTCATGTTTTTGTACACTCTATTTGAATTGAATTTTATCACCTTTAAGTTAAATTATATTTAATTATATATTATGTCTACACTCTCTCGATCTATAGCTTAAAACATATCTTCGATCAGCTGTTTAAGTGGTATTGTGGTATCGGTTGGCTCCGATGATACAACTGGCAAATTAATCATGAACAGAAAATAATAATGCTGATCATGCGGTCAGGGACATATTCTTCAATACGTTAAGTTGAGTACTCAGATAGATGAAAATATTGCGGGGCTAAGCACTAAGCAAGTGTATCAAATTAGGGGCAGAACTCACTCACTTAAAAAAGTCGCGACTTTTTTGGCGGAGCAACCAAAATAACAATTCTCCTCCCGTTAGAAAAAAAATTAATTCGTTACTAGGCTCTCTGATCAAGCTAAGCTTTGTTTCAGGTTACTAACTACCAATACATGCATACACTTTTCACAAATAAAAATTAAAGAAACGCTATTGAAATGGGTTTTTGACGTAGCGTCGCATTGGCGACTTTACAATGCATATCGATACGATTCTTATGCAATTTTCTCTTATTTTATACTCCTTCATACTCCGTTCTTTTACAGTTTTGACACAACTAGCGATAGTCAAGAACCCCTTTAAAGATTTTGAAGTTGATTGGCTATAACAGGCAGAAAATCTGAACGAATGAGGTATATATGTATGTAGGTTCGTGGTCAGTCTTTGTTTGACTTAAAGTATAAAGTATTTAAAAGCTAGAATAAATAAATAATAGTAATTTGAAAACAAAATATGCTCTATGTCTGCTTTCAATTTAAAGTTTAGGAAATTTTTATCACATGCTTGTTAAATTCGGAAAATATCTTCATTAATAAAGGAGACATGATCTTTAGATCAAAAACAGAAGGTACAAAGACGAACTTTGTTACCCAAGTTTCTGATCGAGTTCTCTATACTGGAGAACGCATGCCTGCTTTTTATGCCAGCTGCTATAAATTGCAAAGACCAATTTCTGAAAATTATTTGAATAGTCGGCATATTCCGACTACAATTTTTTATTTCTTATTGTATAACTTAGACTAGAATACGAACCTATAGAGCGTTGTCCATAATTTTTGGTTATACGTTGCTTCAGTGTTAGAAGAGGCATATCCGCAAAAAAGTTTGAAATAATATTTCATATTCTTACTTTTATTTTCATATAAATAAAAGTTATCTATTATCATCAGGAGATTTTGAGTCAGCTGATTTATCTGCAAAAGCGAAAAATATTTTTAAGTGAATTAAAAATCAATAATTAATAAGTAACAGCCCGGAATGACCGACTGCTTGGTAACCATTTTCGCTTTTTCAATTTCTGTCGTAATATGCCTCACATTTCTGCTGAGCCTGATCTATTTGGACTATTGATTCTTCTCGCATCACCGATCTCTCTTAGTAAAAATATGCCAACATATTCTGTTTCAGAGCAACTTAAATTCTTTCGCCGATCTTGTTCTGCATTTAAACTCGAGACAGGAGTTGAAACTGTGTCCTTTTTAAAAGTGTGACAACAGTTCTTCAACAAAATCGTTTGCGGGGTAGCTATTGGAAGTTGCAAGCCACTAACAGAACATAAACATAGAAAAACCAGAACCTTAAGTTTAGCAAATATACTCCTCAGTATTTTCGTGTTTCACAATTTTAGCAATGGCAACAATACGGCAGTGTGTCTGGGGCTCCAACAAATTTTTAAAAATTTCGTCACTCGAAACCTTTCGGCATACGCTATAAGACATCAGACTCTATCGAACACCTTGTTGTCTCACAAATAGTCCTAGCTATCCTCCCTCACTTCTCAGGATGCTCCCAGCTCCCTACAACCGAATAATGTTTTTGGAGAGATCACATCTCCCAATCTATTCTGTGTTAAGGCGCAGACATGTAATATTTAATATATAATAATATATAAATATTAACTATGAGAAATAAGAACATAATTAACAAAAAACGACGAGTGATATTCTACAAATGACAGTGAGTGGGTCTTGGTTACTATAGCTCTTAAATTACTACGGAGATAGGCTTTGCTGATTTTTGGAACGGGGTGGACGTGGCAAAAAATTTTCTAACCATTCTTAGGAGACTAAAAGTAAGCTACTTTCAAGAGTGGTAATTCCAGCTCATAAGCTGGAGACGTGGACACATGTTCCCAGTTTCAAGTCTTTAGCTTTAAGGGTGTCGACAAAATGCGCGCTCATTCGGGGACGGCTGGCGGACAGACGAAGAATCAGCGTATAATACAAAGTAAGAATTCTTTAATCAGGGTGGTCGAATATGAATATGTGTGTGTAATATATATTTTTAAATATAAATAAAGTGGCTGTTCTGGATTCATTTTGTAGCTAATGGTGTAATTAATATTCCATGCGTGCTTTCTCAATTATTATTATTATTATTGCAATACCCCAGTATCGCAGGATTTTGTTGGATAGACCGTTTTTTCTTCGTCGTATTTCTTCAGTGCCATCATTTGTTTCTTCGTTCCGTTATCACAGGTAGCATCATTAAACTGTTTCCCTTCATCTTTACTCTTGAAAAAAAGGTAGGTATTAAGCAAATAAAGTCAGTCTTAAGAACATGTAAGTATGAATGAGATGGTGTGATGGGCTGGGTGTGGCGGGGGTGGCTGATGCTGTTTTTTAAGGACGTCATCAACAATCTACTTGCTTGCACAATATGGCACGATAAATTTATTAGCAGGGACAATTTGGTCAGCTCTACCCAAGCCAATTTAATTAAGTTTGCCTTATGCCATTAAAGTATTAACACAAGTACTTCATCGAAAAATATGGTGGTAAAAACAAAGAACATCGATGGCCGTTGGCCAATTTACAATTATCAAGACAAAGTTAGCTGTCAATCAAACAAGGTAGTATCGTAATAAATTGTTTCCAACGTTTTCACAATACTTTTTACCCTGTCGCTCCCTCTGAAGTTTCCGTGTTGTGATTGTCATTTGCTTCTTCTTTGAGTCTCCGT
>JAWNMU010000207.1:0-18070 GCA_035043665.1 Drosophila quasianomalipes
CAGTATTGCTATTTAATTTCTCGCAAATTCTTTTCTAGACATTTTCTGCATTGAGCAGTAGTTTCGATCAACATAATTCTGCTTATCCAACAGCACCATGCTGCTGCACTGCAGAAACTCCTCCGGTCCGATGTGCTTGGCCAACTTCTTCTCCAACCTACATAAAATTTGTGCATATTGGGTGGCTGTTGGGCAGTTGATTGCTACAACGAGCTGTCGATTGGACAGACAAAAATTGGTCAGCATGTTGGGTGGCGAGGATGTTGGCAGAGTTTACCTTTTCGTTGTTTGTCTGGCAGGCACGCAGATCGGCCTCGTGTTCCTCTAAATCAGTCAAACGTTTAAGTAAGGCACTTAGTATTTGGGAGACAACGACTTCCAAATGTGAATCGGAACATCTACAATGGGCAAAACGGGTATGTTTAGCTGGGAAGCATAACTAATCAATTATGTATGCACTCACCTGGCAACGATATGTTTTACATGATTCATCATGCGTTCATCACGATAATCATATGGGAATTGTTGCGTCCACTCGGCGAGCAGGGCAACAAATGTCTCCAAGCATTTGCGATGGGACACCGATGCCAACAGTTTGCCGAGCAGTTCATGTGGTCGCAGAAACAAACGTGATGATAATAAGAATGAGAACAGAAATTCCTGCAAAAGACAAACACAAGTCAGAGCTAAGTGCAATTCAAACAAAGGTTGATTTCGCTTAGTTTAGTGGCACACTAAGCACACAAATACACACACACATGGCTAGAAGGCAATTCCATTAGCTTAATTTTTCAGTTGTCGTCCTTTTTACCATATCTGCCTTTCCATAATATTTACCAATTTACATTTCCACATTTTCGGCCTGTTCGCTTGTCTCTTTTTCATTGTGGCTCTTTGTTGTTTGTTTAATATGCTTTTAGCATGTTTTTTTTTTATTGTTGCAATTTAATATATTTTTTAATATCCCTTACCTTATCTAAATCAATGACATTTATGGGATTGAGCACCTCAGGGAATGCGTCCAGTGGGCCAGAAACTATTTTACCATTTATGTACATAATGCCACCGGAACCCAAAACCGAGCTCTGCAATAAACAAACACAGAGAATGCAAACACAACAATTTTCCAATAATATACAAAATTTGAAAACAATTCTAGTTGCATACCTCAAAGTTGATATCACATTGGCTGCGCTTGTGCGAATTTGTGGGCACATCATATTGAACAATATCATCCCGGGCAGTGAGTGGCTGCCCATGCAAATAATAAATAATTGCATTTGAAATTGTGGCAATTGGAGCAATCAATACTATGGATAATCAATACCTTGAAATCCTGCTGAAATCCTAATTCCAAGTCGTGTGCACTCAATTGTTCCGCACTGTGACGACGTCGCAATCGCAAGCGTCCCTCGTTAAACCATCCCAGGTTTAAGCCATAGTTGCAAAGCTGACCCGCTTCCGGTGTCGAATTGAGCAGAAAAATGCCCACATCCGGTTGAGGTGTGCCACAGCAGGCGGCATTATTATCGTCGTCAACATCGTTGTTATCATCATCATCATCAGCGCTCGATGCCGAACTGTTCTCCGTGCTGTTCTCATGACATACAGCTCGTCTTCTGCTCCGTTGGCGACATTTATCACGATCCCGTTGACCGCGCGACTTTTGCAGCACGGTTTGCTTGCAGCGCGTGCCACAGACGATGGCTGATATCTTACTGGCATAAAAGTACATCGCCATGTGTCACGTTTGGGCTGCCGTTGCCCGTAGCACGCTCATGTGTGTGTGTGTGTGTGTGTGTGTGGTTGTGTGTTGACTGCTGGGTGTTCTTAATGCACAGGCACGCCCCAAACAGTTGGCGAGCTGTCGAAGCGCGATGCTCGGCTCAGGAATGCAGCAACAAGGTCGCGTGCACGTCCCCAAAATTCGTCAGGTGCGTGTGCAGTCAAATGTCATTCGCAACGATGATGATAAGTTGCTGCAGGGATTTAAGCTTGCACTTCGACATATTTGTGTGACATAATTTGTGACGGTGTTGCTGCTGATGCTGAAAAGATCAAAAAATCCAACTGTGAAAAATGGTTTGCAGTTAAGGACTCGCTGACGCGGCAACAAGTAACAAGTTGCGGTCAATCGCTGCACATTACTCATACGACGCGTAGCTCATAAAAACACATACACTCACACACACACACACACACGACACACACTGAGTAAATCACATCCGTTAGGCTAGGAATATTATCCCTTTGGGTACACTTGGGCCCACCCACCACGCCACAGATTTCTGTCTGTGTGTGCGTCATCAATAAGGGCGCAGCTTTTGGGGGTGGACAGATTTCCGATTCAATGTTTGCCATCAACTTTGGCTCTGCACTTGCCCAGAAATCTCTTACACGAAAACAAGAAACATGCACACATATTTATGAATGGCCATACCTATCAGCTATAAGCATACTCTATGTGTATGTATGTATATATATATATATATATATATATATATATATATATGTTTAATGCACATTTTGTTTTGATATATTAATGTTTATTTTAGTTTTTGCCATAAATGCATTCCTTGAAGCAAAAATAAATTTTTAACTAATTAAAACAAAACAATTATTTGTTTTTGAAAAAGAAATTTGCGCTTTTAATTGATTTTAATATTTTAATAAATATAGACATTTAATCTTATACCTAAAGAGATTAGACAAATATACAAATATTCTATACTAAAATATTCTCCTCTACTCATGTTTTCTATTTTAAATCCACAAATATCAATTTTATTGCTCGTAATCCTTGGATCAAATCCGAATACACGAGTACTTCAAGGAAAATATGATATACAGCAGTTTGTCGCAATAAAAATCAACAGCAGCGCGGAAATGTCAGTCATTCTGTGACATATTGCATAATATATTCATTAGGCATTCGATATGCTCCGGCATGAGTGTTCTCAGGGATCAGACTCGTGCGTCTATCGATACATACTTATTTATTATGTATTTATGGAAATGTGATTTTTATGCACACCTCAGCCACTTCTTCAACTGCTGATTGAAATGAGAGTTTCGATTGCTGTTAAGTCAAATCAAACACGGATTTCTTTTCATTTTATTTCCAAGTATCTCGGACAGACAACTGATGCGAGAGCTTTATAATAATATTTGTAAAGTTTGCCTTTTTATATTGATTAAACATTAACATTAATTCGTTTTGACAGGTGAGGCCTGGACTGGTATTGATGGTTTTACCGTTTATTCAGACATTAATTGCATTTCCATCTTGTTTGACTGAAATGTGTGAAAAAATGTGTTCAAAATAATATACTACAAATTATAAAAAAAATATAGTGTGGCAATAATTTAAATTCTGTATAAAATTTTTATCTGTCAAAGGGTAATTTGCAACTAGATTTTTAAACTGTTCAACGAACGGCTACACAAAATACATTGTTTTGCCAAGATAGATAAGATAAAATGAAAGAAGAGGATATGCCCTCACATTACATATGGCCATCTATGTATATATATACATATTTACACAGATTTTTACATTTTGTGTAGCCTACATTTGGGGGCTGGACATTCTGATGTTGAACTGGGCACATAACTCATAATATGATGTGTGCCATAAGCTTGGACTTGTAGTTTGTTATGCCAAAACTTGCCCCTTTTTTTCTGTTAACAAAAAGATTGGCAATAAAATAAATCTTATGTCAGAAACTTATTAAAATTCCAATCATGCTTACGGCGATTGCGTGCTCAACATGTCGTAGCAGATAGAATATATATGCAGAACGTATATACGTATATATATTTTAGTGCTGTCACATGGAATGTTTTCAATTTGAATATTGACAGCGCAACTGGTCCAGCTAATCCCAACACAACTCATTTCAATATTTTCATCTTGTTTTCGATTGGCTGCCCAATAAAATTTGCCCCACATATGTATGTAACATATCTAAATATAAATATATATATATATTTGATGTCCCTTCAATGGCACCGCCAACGCCTCCAGCATTGTCTACACTTTTGTGCTCGAGTGCACGGAAAATATCAATCAATTACATATCGGCCAACTTGTCCAGCCCAAAGCGTAACAGCGTACATAATTGAGGCACACGGCAGAGGAATGTGGCCATGTGGCCGTGTGGGCGGGGCATTGACAATTGAGTGATAGTCGCATAACTATGTCCTGACTAGATGAATATTAAATGAACTCATCGAGTGCAGAAACTTGTTTATTTATGAATATTTCTGATAGAATTTCTATGTTCATCTTCGCACTTTTTCCCAATCTTCTTTTCCATGTGCGATAACAGTGCTTATTTTAGCTCTTTTTGATTCACTACTTCCCATTTTTTTGTTCTGCGAAGTATTAAAAAAAATAATTGGAGTACAATGAGATTTATTTGCATTGTTCGTTTTTTAATTTTTTTTGTTGAACCATTTTTACAATCTGAACATAATTTAATTATTGAGAATTATGCATGCATTTGCTGAATGTGAGTCCATTACTGAGATTATATATTGTATAACATTTTAATTCGACTTAGCAAATAATGTGTTTCCTGTTCCACTGCTAATTAAAATTAAAAGTATTATTTGTAGGTAATTATATGGAATTAAAATAATGAATAGATTCTGTACGTGTAGTTACAAAACAATGCCAATTAAATCTCATTTCTCAGCAATGCAAAATAAAACAAAATTTATTTATTTGTTTTATAAAACTAAGTTCAAAAGTGCACATTGCATATTTTCTATATTTTTATTTTTATTTTTATTTTTTTTACAACTTATGCGAAACTTCAACTTGAAGAAATCATTATTGTGGTGGCCATGGAAAAGAAGAGCAGCTGCTAAAAAATTCTGAAATCTATTAGCATAAAGCAGATTGAAGTGAACTTATGCTGACGATGTTGTCAACAAGTACAAAAACAGCAACAGTGCCAACAAACAACAAACAACAACTGATAATAATGACAACAAATTGTAAATTGTTGCGCGGTTTCCCTAATAGGAATCGAGCGGAAAGCAAACTTTGTGTAGATAAATAAAGAAAGAGAAATGTTTTTACTTTTTTCCAGCGTGCAAAATGCATTTGCTCTAATTTGAATACTGGACAAGTTGAAAAGTGACAAATTCGACGGCTTTTTTTGATTTTTTTGAACGGACGTGTTTAAGACGTATGAAAATATATTAAAGTCAAATAATTCAAGTACTGAACAAAGTTTTAAATGTCAATGGAATAGTGTTCGGTCTACCAAAGTATTTTATCTTCGGCATTCTGTTCTTTTTCCTTTTTTTTTTTCTTTTTTAAAATTTGTTGAAATGGTATTTTTTCTCACTGCTATAGTGGCATTTAAGTCGAACGCCAGCTGTTTGCTCAAGCTCTTGGCTTTAAGATGCTGTTTCCGATAGGAGATTTTGGAAACCATGTGCAATCAATTTATATATATATTGTAGCTTGCATCAAACTGAGCAACACATTTTATTTATGCTCGAATTGGTTTTTTTTTTGGGTTCTCGCTTTGTCAATGCGCGTATTTTGTTGTACTTTCCGCTCCGTCGATTATCTGCACTTTAGTTTTATTTGGGCTGTTTGTTGTCCTTTGTGCCACACAAAATGTTTTCCATTGTGATTTTAACTCGTTTGTTTTCACTTTGCTTTTCGCTTAGAGCTTAAGTTTTACACGATTTCATATCAGATGACATATTAGCTATGCAATTTCTTTAATTACGCACGATAAGAAATACAAAAGGACGCCTTTAATAATAAAATGAATCATTTTGTCACACTCGTCACCTTTTTTTTGCTCATTTTGTTTTTTGTCTGCCTACAATCAACTTTTGCGTTAGATTTAATTAGCATTTGTCTTGGACCCGGAGTGCCAATAAAAAAAAGTCTCAAAGTTTTAAAAGTTTCATCGACTTTGCTGCTGTTTAAACAGTTAAACGCCTTTAATGATGTTGGCTCCTTATAAAGTAAACTCGAATGGCACGTTCAGCTACATTTTTACAGTTTGTCCATGACACATTTTCGGATATGGCTTCCAACTTTTACGGGCTTGGCTGACAATTTTCATCAGGAACACGACTCAAAGCGAAGAAAATGCGTTAAAGAAATTTCAACAAAAAATGTCGCAAAGCAAAAAAAAAAAACAAACAAAATTTTAGGTTGACTTTTTGTAAGCCGTCAAAATTTGTATGTGCTGCAAAAAATATTTGATAAAATATGCATTTAGGTCAGCATTAAATATATAACTTAAGAAACATTTTTTTAATTGCTTTCCTTAATAAATTGAGCGTGTTGAGCGCACTTAAGATAAGTGAAAATTCTATCAGCTGATAAGTCTCTCAAAGTCTCAAAAGAGTTGAGCAATTTTAAGAATACTTAAATATATATGATATTTGTATATTCGAACCATATATATATTTAATAAGAGATTAACGTACTCAGCTACTAGTTTTTGATGTTTCGAATGTGATTCGTTCAGCTCATTGCAGCTTCCCCGATATTTTGGTTTCCATAATTCTAAGCAAATACTTCTAAGACAAACATTCCAGAAAATTGCCTTATTTATGCGTTAGAAACCTCGAGAACTATTTAACAGAAAAAAGAGTAATGGTATCGAATGGATATAGCTGTAATGAATTTTATTATTTCCGATTCACAAGTCCCACTTTATTATTTATTTTTATTCTTTAATCTAAATAAATGCTGACAAATGTTGATTTAAAATGTGTCACACGCGGCGTATGATTATTATTGGAATGTGTATGGGTTAATCCGTGTATTGCATACTTACAAGGCAATGATATTTATTTATTTCTATTATTTTTTATATCTATATATATACACATACTTTAATTTTGTTTTAATTTGTTTGAAAACCGTTTGATTAAGTGATTTAAATTCAATTTACTGCACTTTTAGATTATTATTTCTGTGAACACATATTCAACATTTTGTTCGTTAATTTATATTATTTATTAATATTTATACTAAGTTGTTTAGTCTGTGTGCTTGGTCACTATAAATCGTTGTCATTAAAAGACAACAAAACGCTCTCAAGCAACCGCTAAGCGAACCGCACACTTTGAATATCCACAATGAACTAAGTTGTAAGCATCTGCTGTTGTTGCTTATGTAGTTCAAATTGCCAAACATTGACATTACAGACAAGTTGCATACGACCATAATGGGAAATCATCTGAAGGAAATTTAGAACGGCTAACGAATCGCAACAAGTTGCTCAACAACATGCGCTTATGCGTTTGCAACATGCCGTAGTTCGAACGAGCTCGAGCAACCAGTTCGAACAACTTGTGCCAGCAGCTCCTTCAAACATGTATGCGTCAAATAGGCATAAAATCGATTGCAACACGACTGCAATGTCAATGTTTGGCAATTTAGAACTACATAAGCAACAACGGCGAATTTGGTTATTGTGAATATTCAAAGTGTGCGGTTCAGCGCTTAGCGCTTGCTTGAGAGCGTTTTGTTGTCTTTTGATGACAACGATTTATAGTAACCAAGCACACAGACTAAACAACTTAGTATAAATATTAATAAATAATATAAATTAACAAACAAAATGTTGAATATGTGTTCACAGAAATAATAATCTAAAAGTGCAGTAAATTGAATTTAAATCACTTAATCAAAAAGGTTTTCAAACAAATTAAAACAAAATTAAAGTATGTGTATAGATGTAGATATAAAAAATAATAGAAATAAATAAATATCATTGCCTTGTAAGTATGCAATATACGGATTAACCCATACACATTCCAATAATAATCGCCGCGTGTGACACATTTTAAATCAACATTTGTCAGTATTTATTTAGATTAAAGAATAAAAATAAATAATAAAGTGGGACTTGTGAATCGACAATAATAAAATTCATTACAGCTATATCCATTCGATACCATTACTGTTTTTTCTGTTAAATAGTTCTCGAGGCTTCTAATGCATAAATAAGGCAATTTTCTGGAATGTTTGTCTTAAAGTATTTGCTTAGAATTATGGAAACCAAGATATCGGGCAAGCTGGAATGAGCTGAACGAATCACATTCGAAACATCAAAAACTAGTAGCTGAGTACGTTAATCTCTTATTAAATATATATATGGTTCGAATATACAAATATCATATATATTTAAGTATTCTTAAAATTGCTCAACTCCTTTGAGACTTTGAGAGACTTATCAGCTGATAGCATTTTCACTTATCTTAAGTGCGCTCAACACGCTCAATTTATTAAAGGAAAGCAATTAAAAAAATATTTCTTAAGTTAAATATTTAATGCTGACCTAAATGCATATTTTATCAAATATTTTTTGCAGCACATACAAATTTTTGACGGCCTACAAAAAGTCAACCTAAAATTTTGTTTGTTTTTTTTTTTTTTTTTTTTGCTTTGCGACATTTTTTGTTGAAATTTCTTTAACGCATTTTCTTCGCTTTGAGTCGTGTTCCTGATGAAAATTGTCAGCCAAGCCCAAAAGTTGGAAGCCATATCCGAAAATGTGTCATGGACAAACTGTAAAAATGTAGCTGAACGTGCCATTCGAGTTTACTTTATAAGGGCCAACATCATTAAAGGCGTTTAACTGTTTAAACAGCGGCAAAGTCGATGAAACTTTTAAAACTTTGAGTCTTTTTTTTTATTGGCACTCCGGGTCCAAGACAAATGCTAATTAAATCTAACGCAAAAGTTGATTGTGGGCAGACAAAAAACAAAATGAGCAAAAAAAAGGTGACGAGAGTGACAAAATGATTCATTTTATTATTAAAGGCGTCCTTTTGTATTTCTTATCGTGCGTAATTAAAGAAATTGCATAGCTAATATGTCATCTGATATGAAATCGTGTAAAACTTAAGCTCTAAGCGAAAAGCAAAGTGAAAACAAACGAGTTAAAATCACAATGGAAAACATTTTGTGTGGCACAAAGGACATCAAACAGCCCGAATAAAACTAAAGTGAACATCAAGTCAAGTCGAGTATGGCAAGTGCAGATAATCGACGGAGCGGAAAAGTACAACAAAATACGCGCATTGACAAAGCGAGAACCCAAAAAAAAAAACAAATTCGAGCATAAATAAAATGTGTTGCTCAGTTTGATGCAAGCTACAATATATATATAAATTGATTGCACATGGTTTCCAAAATCTCCTATCGGAAACAGCATCTTAAAGCCAAGAGCTTGAGCAAACAGCTGGCGTTCGACTTAAATGCCACTATAGCAGTGAGAAAAAAATACCACTTCAACAAATTTTAAAAAAGAAAAAAAAAGGAAAAAGAACAGAATGCCGAAGATGAAATACTTTGGTAGACCGAAGACTATTCCACTGACATTTAAAACTTTGTTCAGTACTTGAATTATATGACTTTAATATATTTTCGTACGTCTTAAACACGTCCGTTCAAAAAAATCAAAAAAAAACCGTCGAATTTGTCACTTTTCAACCTGCTCAGTATTCAAATTAGAGCAAATGCATTTTGCACGCTGGAAAAAAAGTAAAAACATTTCTCTTTCTTTATTTATCTACACAAAGTTTGCTTTCCGCTCGATTCCTATTAGGGAAACCGCGCAACAATTTACAATTTGTTGTCATTATTATCAGTTGTTGTTTGTTGTTTGTTGGCACTGTTGCTGTTTTTGTACTTGTTGACAACATCGTCAGCATAAGTTCACTTCAATCTGCTTTATGCTAATAGATTTCAGAATTTTTTAGCAGCTGCTCTTCTTTTCCATGGCCACCACAATAATGATTTCTTCAAGTTGAAGTTGCGCATAAGTTGTAAAAAAATTAAAAATAAAAATATAGAAAATATGCAATGTGCACTTTGAACTTTGAACTTAGTTTTATAAAACAAATAAATAAATTTTGTTTTATTTCGCATTGCTGAGAAATGAGATTTAATTGGCATTGTTTTGTAACTACACGTACAGAATCTATTCATTATTTTAATTCCATATAATTACCTACAAATAATACTTTTAATTTTAATTAGCAGTGGAACAGGAAACACATTATTTGCTAAGTCGAATTAAAATGTTATTCAACATATAATCTCAGTAATGGACTCACATTCAGCAAATACATGAATAATACTCAATAATTAAATTATGTTCAGATTGTAAAAATGGTTCAACAAAAAAATTAAAAAAACGAACAATGCAAATAAATCTCATTGTACTCCAATTATTTTTTTTAATACTTTGCAGAACAAAAAAATGGGAAGTGGTAAATCAAAAAGAGCTAAAAATAAGCACTGTTATCGCACATGGAAAAGAAGATTGGGAAAAAGTGCGAAGATGAACATAGAAATTCCATCAGAAATATTCATAAATAAACAAGTTTCTGCACTCGATGAGTTCATTTAATATTCATCTAGTCAGGACATAGTTATGCGACTATCACTCAATTGTCAATGCCCCGCCCACACGGCCACATGGCCACATTCCTCTGCCGTCTGCCCCAATTATGTACGCTGTTACGCTTTGGGCTGGACAAGTTGGCCGATATGTAATTGATTGATATTTTCCGTGCACTCGAGCACAAAAGTGTAGACAATGCTGGAGGCGTTGGCGGTTCCATTGAAGGGACATCAAATATATATAGCGTACATATATATATATATATATTTCTATTTAGATATGTTACATACATATGTGGGGCAAATTTTATTGGGCAGCCAATCGAAAACAAGATGAAAATATTGAAATGAGTTGTGTTGGGATTAGCTGGACCAGTTGCGCTGTCAATATTCAAATTGAAAACATTCCATGTGACAGCACTGACATATATATACATATATACGTTCTGCATATATATTCTATCTGCTACGACATGTTGAGCACGCAATCGCCGTAAGCATGATTGGAATTTTAATAAGTTTCTGACATAAGATTTATTTTATTGCCAATCTTTTTGTTAACAGAAAAAAAGGGGCAAGTTTTGGCATAACAAACTACAAGTCCAAGCTTATGGCACACATCATATTATGAGTTATGTGCCCAGTTCAACATCAGAATGTCCAGCCCCCAAATGTAGGCTACACAAAATGTAAAAATCTGTGTAAATATGTAGATATATACATAGATGGCCATATGTAATGTGAGGGCATATCCTCCTCTTTCATTTTATCTTATCTATCTTGACAAAACAATGTACGTTGTGTAGCCGTTCGTTGAACAGTTTAAAAAGCTAGTTGCAAATTACCCTTTGACCGATAACAATTTTATACAGAATTTAAATTATTGACACACTATATTTTTTTTTATAATTTGTAGTATATTATTTTGAACACATTTTTTCACACATTTCAGTCAAACAAGATGGAAATGCAATTAATGTCTGAATAAACGGTAAAACCATCAATACCAGTCCAGGCCTCACCTGTCAAAACGAATTAATGTTAATGTTTAATCAATATAAAAAGGCCAACTTTACAAATATTATTATAAAACTCTCGCATCAGATGTCTGTCCGAGATACTTGGAAATAAAATGAAAAGAAATCCGTGTTTGATTTGACTTAACAGCAATCGAAACTCTCATTTCAATCAGCAGCTGAAGAAGTGGCTGAGGTGTGCATAAAAATCACATTTCCATAAATACATAATAAATAAGTATGTATCGATAGACGCACGAGTCTGATCCCTGAGAACACTCATGCCGGAGCATATCGAATGCCTAATGAATATATTATGCAATATGTCACAGAATGACTGACATTGCCGCGCTGCTGTTGATTTTTATTGCGACAAACTGCTGTATATCATATTTTCCTTGAAGTACTCGTGTATTCGGATTTGATCCAAGGATTACGAGCAATAAAATTGATATTTGTGGATTTAAAATAGAAAACATGAGTAGAGGAGAATATTTTAGTATAGAATATTTGTATATTTGTCTAATCTCTTTAGGTATAAGATTAAATGTCTATATTTATTAAAATATTAAAATCAAGTAAAAGCGCAAATTTCTTTTTCAAAAACAAATAATTGTTTTGTTTTATTTAGTTCAACATTTATTTTTGCTTCAAGGAATGCATTTATGGCAAAAACTAAAATAAACATTAATATATCAGAACAAAATGTGCATTACACATATATATATATATATATATATATACATACATATAGAGTATGCTTATAGCTGATAGGTATGGCCATTCATAAATATGTATGCATGTTTCTATGAAGCAGCGTATTTCGTGTAAGAGATTTCTGGGCAAGTGCAGAGCCAAAGTTGATGGCAAACATTGAATCGGAAATCTGTCCACCCCAAAAAGCTGCGCCCTTATTGATGACGCACACACAGACAGAAATCTGTGGCGTGGTGGGTGGGCCCAAGTGTACCCAAAGGGATAATATTCCTAGCCTAACGGATGTGATTTACTCAGTGTGTGTCGTGTGTGTGTGTGTGTGTGTGTGTGTGTGTGTGTGTGTGTGTGTGTGTGTGTGTGTGTGTGTGTGTGTGTGTGAGTGTATGTGTTTTTATGAGCTACGCGTCGTATGAGTAATGTGCAGCGATTGACCGCAACTTGTTACTTGTTGCCGCGTCAGCGAGTCCTTAACTGCAAACCATTTTTCACAGTTGGATTTTTTGATCTTTTCAGCATCAGCAGCAATACCGTCACAAATTATGTCACACAAATATGTCGAAGTGCAAGCTTAAATCCCTGCAGCAACTTATCATCCTCGTTGCGAATGACATTTGACTGCACACGCACCTGACGAATTTTGTGGACGTGCACGCGACCTTGTTGCTGCATTCCTGAGCCGAGCATCGCGCTTCGACAGCTCGCCAACTGTTTGGGGCGTGCCTGTGCATTAAGAACACCCAGCAGTCAACACACAACCACACACACACACACACACACACACACATGAGCGTGCTACGGGCAACGGCAGCCCAAACGTGACACATGGCGATGTACTTTTATGCCAGTAAGATATCAGCCATCGTCTGTGGCACGCGCTGCAAGCAAACCGTGCTGCAAAAGTCGCGCGGTCAACGGGATCGTGATAAATGTCGCCAACGGAGCAGAAGACGAGCTGTATGTCATGAGAACAGCACGGAGAACAGTTCGGCATCGAGCGCTGATGATGATGATGATAACAACGATGTTGACGACGATAATAATGCCGCCTGCTGTGGCACACCTCAACCGGATGTGGGCATTTTTCTGCTCAATTCGACACCGGAAGCGGGTCAGCTTTGCAACTATGGTTTAAACCTGGGATGGTTTAACGAGGGACGCTTGCGATTGCGACGTCGTCACAGCGCGGAACAATTGAGTGCACATGACTTGGAATTAGGATTTCAGCCGGATTTCAAGGTATTGATTATCCATAGTATTGATTGCTCCAATTGCCACAATTTCAAATGCAATTATTTATTATTTGCATGGCGCCACTGCCACTCACTGCCAGGGATGATATTGTTCAATATGATGTGCCCACAAATTCGCACAAGCGCAGCCAATGTGATATCAACTTTGAGGTATGCAACTAGAATTGTTTTCAAATTTTGTATATTATTGGAAAATTGTTGTGTTTGCATTCTCTGTGTTTGTTTATTGCAGAGCTCGGTTTTGGGTTCCGGTGGCATTATGTACATAAATGGTAAAATAGTTTCTGGCCCACTGGACGCATTCCCTGAGGTGCTCAATCCCATAAATGTCATTGATTTAGATAAGGTAAGGGATATTAAAAAATATATTAAATTGCAACAATAAAAAAAAAACATGCTAAAAGCATATTAAACAAACAACAAAGAGCCACAATGAAAAAGAGACAAGCGAACAGGCCGAAAATGTGGAAATGTAAATTGGTAAATATTATGGAAAGGCAGATATGGTAAAAAGGACGACAACTGAAAAATTAAGCTAATGGAATTGCCTTCTAGCCATGTGTGTGTGTATTTGTGTGCTTAGTGTGCCACTAAACTAAGCGAAATCAACCTTTGTTTGAATTGCACTTAGCTCTGACTTGTGTTTGTCTTTTGCAGGAATTTCTGTTCTCATTCTTATTATCATCACGTTTGTTTCTGCGACCACATGAACTGCTCGGCAAACTGTTGGCATCGGTGTCCCATCGCAAATGCTTGGAGACATTTGTTGCCCTGCTCGCCGAGTGGACGCAACAATTCCCATATGATTATCGTGATGAACGCATGATGAATCATGTAAAACATATCGTTGCCAGGTGAGTGCATACATAATTGATTAGTTATGCTTCCCAGCTAAACATACCCGTTTTGCCCATTGTAGATGTTCCGATTCACATTTGGAAGTCGTTGTCTCCCAAATACTAAGTGCCTTACTTAAACGTTTGACTGATTTAGAGGAACACGAGGCCGATCTGCGTGCCTGCCAGACAAACAACGAAAAGGTAAACTCTGCCAACATCCTCGCCACCCAACATGCTGACCAATTTTTGTCTGTCCAATCGACAGCTCGTTGTAGCAATCAACTGCCCAACAGCCACCCAATATGCACAAATTTTATGTAGGTTGGAGAAGAAGTTGGCCAAGCACATCGGACCGGAGGAGTTTCTGCAGTGCAGCAGCATGGTGCTGTTGGATAAGCAAGTATGTTGATCGAAACTACTGCTCAATGCAGAAAATGTCTAGAAAAAGAATTGCCGAGAAATTAAATAGATTTTTACTTAATTATTAGTTGGGTATTGAAATTCAAATCACTAAAATTATATTTCATATTTTTATTGTAATGAAATAAGTTCAACTTACTCAATTAAAAGAATACTTGATGTATTCTCACCCGTTATGCAAATAAAATTATGGCAAGCTGCTTCATTAGCACTGCTGACTGTTTTTTAACCATCTTCTCACACACGCAGAAGAAATGGGACCAACCAATCTCATCGGCGGGACCACCGGGTGCACAGGATCCAAAGAAGACCTGTAATCTGGAAACGTATCTGGATTGGTCTGCACGTCTGCGTCTATTTGTCTGCAATGAGATACTGCAGGTAAGCACTTATGGTCGTACTGACTTGCTCTTTGGCATCAGGTCGGTGTGGATTGAATTAAATTCCCATGCTTGTCAAATATGCAGAGCTACATGTCCGTTGATGGATCAACATCTGAGCGACTTGCATGCGACATTTGCATAGTCAAACAGGACAAGCTGGCATATAATTTATGCTGCTCGTAACTCGCCCATCGGCAGTTTGGCAGCTTGGCAGTTTGGCAGTTTGGCTGCATAAGTGATTCGTTAAAGTTTTAGTGAAGTGACGTGGTTCGCATACTGTATTGTGTCAAGAAAACAACAACTACTCACACCCATCTTGGTTTCCAGTGCACCGGAATTGAGGAGCGCAGTCGGACTGTGGAGCTTTGGAGCGGCGTTGCCCAATATTGCCTACTTGTGGGCAACTATAATAGTGCAACGGCCATTTTGGAATCCCTGGAGTCGCCAGCCATAGCCCGGCTCAAAATTACGGTGAGTGTTTAAGTGAAGTGACAGCATAAGCATATGATTATCCCAATGAATGTGGTATTATGCATGCCTCATTGTTAATAATTTGACATTAAATCAAGACATTAAATGGGCTTAAATTCTTAAGCAGCTTACAAACTTTTACTGCAAAGATAGTTGGGCAATTTAATTTGGCTTTAATGCTATTTATAAGTGTGGTTTATTGTGGACAGACCACCTCCGTAACTGCAAAACACAAGTGACAAGTAAAATGAAAGAAAATGGAAAAACCAAAACGTAGAAACCACAGTTTCACAGTTTGCCCACGCTGCGTTGGCATATTTTTCATCAAATTTATATATTTGCTACTTTTACCTATTTACTTGGCATGTCGCCCGCAAAATGCTTGAATGGGGCACGTTGAGCGTTCGGCTTTAGTTGTGCATTCATTTCGTGGCAACTGAAGCTAGTTTTCATAACAAGCTGTGCAATTAGTTAATGGATGCCTTTCTACAACACTTTTCTATTGACGTTGAAGCAACATTTTAGCTGCTTTAAATGCCTTTGGCTCATATTTTATTTATTGTGAAGTGCTGGCTGAGAGTTCATTTTTATATCATTCTTTTTTTTATTATCATATTTTTTTTAACGAATACATTGGACATACAAAAAATTGTGCACATGGAAAAGTTTGAGGGACTACCAAATTCATAGAGCTTTACATGCGGCATTTTCTGCATTGTTTGGTTTTTTTTGTTTTTTGTAGTTGCATGTGAGAGCCACAGAACATTTTATGACTAGCACCACGACGACGACCATAAATATGTCAAGAACAATTAAAAATGCCAAGTGACTAAAAATAAAAAAAAAAGCATTACTTGCTGAAATAAACAATAAACAGTTTCAACGAAAGAATTTAAATATTGTAAAGCAAATAAATGAGAAGATATGATCACATTTTGAACTTTACATTCGTTGTAATTATTTCGGCATTATGGTATATCCAAATTAAAATCTTATCTAAGGCAAAGCCAAATGTCGCACCATAAAATTCGATAAGCGCAAATTACAGACATAAAACTGAGGCACAAACAAAACCATAAACTTTTACAGCAGCGCCCGAAAACAAGGCACAAATAACACAAATAAAACGAATTAAAGATATTTTCCATTTGGATGGAATACAACTGCACACACACACACACTATATACACACATACTGTTTATTTATGTGCGTATTTCTATTTTATTACAGTGGAGCAAATTACAAGTGACATGTCAACAATTGGATTGCATGCAACGGCATGCCGAAGGGCATGGACATTTATGGCAGAAGCAGGCAATCGTTCTAAATGAGCAGCTCCAGCAGCAGCAGCAAAGTCTTAAGACTGATAGTCAGGCCAAAGCCGCTTTATCGATAACGGAAAACTCATCATCAACATCATCTACAGCAGTTGAAGTAGCAGCACACAGCCACAACAGCAACAGCAACAACAACGTTAACCTCATCATCATCCCTGGACGACATGAATGCGAAGTCCTCGACAAATGCCAAAGGGCAGCCGGTTGGCATAACAGGCACTTCCGGATTGAATGCACTGGAACAGTCATCGCTAGAGGTGCCAGTGGCAAATAGCAGTGGCAATGTAGAAACAGCTACACCTACAAACACAGCAGCAGCAGCATCAACAACATCAACAACAACAACAACAACAGAAGCAGCAACAACTATTTGTGGCAAACCCAATGATTGGGTTGTTATTCCAGTGTTTGCGGATATTGTTAAATTGGCACTTGCCGAACGAGAAAACTGTTTGCACTGGTGAGTTTTTTTGTGAATGCATTACACTTTACCTCGTCCAATGTCATAAAATTATATGAAAGTTCCACAACCGCCGAGTCGTATGAATCAACATTGCGCATACACAGTTGTTTTTTTTTTGCAAATTAATATCTGGTGTGGTTTTAATTTAAGGATCAACAGAGTGGAAAAATAACTGATAGCGTTACAAATCACTTCATACTAATTAATTGTCAATTTCTGCTTATCCCTTTCATTTAATGAGTAAATTTGTTTGAATTTTGGTTGTGTTACAACACACATATTCTTTCTATATACCATCAAGAATTCGACAAATTGGTCTGCTCCAAGTTCTGTCACTTATCCTTAATGATTTCATTGCTTAATGTGTATGTTTACAACTGCCAGTAAAGCCCATAAACCCTATAGAACTTTTTAATTGATAAAATATTCAAGCAGCGCACGAAGTAATTTGGTGAACGATTTTCAATGACGTATTCTGATATGAAATTATATGTTGCCTAAACTTCAAACGCTTTTCCGATCACTCATCAAAACCCACAGATAAACTAATGATTTGAATAGCGCGTCGTATAAACTTGAACTATGTATTAAAGTTGAAGCTGTGCATATTTAAACGGGAACACGCTACTAACGACTTCACATTAAAATTAGCATAGTGTCTGCAATGGCAACCAATTTATATTTCTCTCTCTTTCCCTGACTCTTGCCGCGTGCAGTTTACCAAATGGCCACATCAATGTGATTGCCTTCGATCGAATGGCGGAGCAATAC
>JAWNMU010000208.1:0-79124 GCA_035043665.1 Drosophila quasianomalipes
ACGTATTGCTTGTGCATCACGGCCGCTCCGAATGCGCAAAAGGGGTCTGCTTGTACGCTGAACGATCCATATCCCCCCATCGAGATGAAAGGTTGGAGCACGGAGAGAGCAGAGAAAGGAAGAAGTCGGCGGAGGAGAGAAGGCCACAGGTGGCCTTGGAGATCTCATCAAGGAGGACCATGGAGTCAACAGTCTCAGAAACAGTCTTGGTGTCAAAGGAAAAGAGTTCTGCGTGGGTTAAGTTCAACACCTTTTGACCCGCCTGAGCTCCGTCGGGGGAGGCAGATGTACTGATAGAAGAAATGTTGTCAACTGAGGATTGGGGTGGGTGGAGAGCGTGGATCTCCTGCGTGCGTGCGATGAGGGAGCGAGGGAGCGCACAATCGAGAGCACGACGAGGCGGAAGAGGTTCTTGTGAGAAAGGACAAAGCGGAGGGTGGTGGAGAGAGAAGGCATAGGAGCCTCTATGCTGAGAATAAGGACGACTTGGATGCCCTTGTATACCATCAGAGCGTCTACTGCCTCAGTCAGCTCCTTCACCGACTCCTCCTCCTCTCCGCGCGAAAGAAACTGACGAAGCGTGGGGAAGATTCGACCCTTACTGAGGAACGGAGGATCGAGGACGGAAGATCGAAGGCGGAAGAGACAAGCGTGTAAAAGGAGGGGGGAGAGGCAGAAGAGAGGTAACGAGGTAACAAATAACAGGAGGAAGTTGAAAAGGAGAGAATATGGACACGTGGAGTGGGGAGAAGCATAGGCATACATGGTCATCGACGTTAGATGCGGTCAAAGGCAGGATAAAGCTAAGGGAGGCAACAAATGCCGATTCCAAGCAGTTTAGTATGCAGACATTAGATCTAGATCAAAGAAAACAACAGAGATACATATAGCATGCACATGACTATGCGTCGGTGTACGATCACGAGAGAGTGGGAGTGCGGTATGGTTATCAGGGTTTTCAACATACAGGAAAGCGGATTGAGGAAGTTCGCAGAGCTCTTGAATTCTCTCGAAAGAAAGGTCGACGAGGATAATGCACATGTGCGAGGTGGAAGAAGAGGACCCAGTGGGGGTGGAGAGCGAGGAGGAGGAGGAGGGAATGGGGGAAGAGAGGGGCACGTAATCGGAGAGAGTGGAGGAGGGAGGGAGAGGAGGAGCACCTGCCATTCGATCCGTAATGTATCTGTCTGTGCTGAGAATCAACTCATTGAGTCTGGAAATGTCTTTCTTCTCAGCCAATCCTCCGTCAAGCTTCAAGAGGAAGCTCTGCCCTCTGTTGTAGAGCGCAAGGAGACTGTCTATTTCTCTTAGAATGTCTTCTTCTGGAACGAAGCCACTGCCGCAGTACAACCTCACCTGCGACACCAGAGGGGATTCTTCTTCGGCACATGAGTGAGGGTCAATGCGTCACCTATGTCCTCTATGTCTGGAAGACCGCGAGGAAGAGCTGCTGAGGAGGAAGTAGCGGAGGCAGAAGCAGAAGAAGAGGCAGAAGCAGAGGTAGAGGTGGGCGTAGTGCCCTTAGCTTCAAAGTTCATGATATGGTGGTAGAAAGCGGCATCATCACACATCTTTACCGTAGTTATCTCTGGATGACGAGAACATTGAGCACGGAGGAAGATCTGATTGTTCTTCTGCAACACAACGGCGGGCACATGCTCATATTCGAACCCTCTTCCTTCAACTAAGCTACATCGGGGACAAATGGAGTATGTGTCGTACAACACTTTGTTTTCGTACTCCTTGGCCAATGCACGCATATCTTCCATTTGTTTCTCCCACACTGGCGTGCTAGACTCAGTACTGCTAGCCATCACCTTCTGCACCTGCTGGTCATCCAAGAAAGCCTCATAGCAACTGTCACAAACGCGCTTGCTTTCTTTATCGGGGAAGACCCATTCCTTTTGTGGAACATTTCCAGCAAAAAACATTTCCGCACGCACGGCAGTGGTGACGCCTAAGTGTAAACGAAAACGGTGAATCACATGCTAAACAATTTGGCGCCTTATGGTCAGGCACCCACTTGGAGGGAAGCATAACCTACACCTGATCAAATTTGCATAATCATCAATGATATTTTAGTATTCTGAGACGCAAAAATTGGGCATTCATAAGAGAACCAGAAAAACATGTAGAACAGAAATACGATCCAGAAGCAGCTGCCTATGACAACAAGTACAAGCCAAATAAAAATATAAATTCCACCCATCATATAAATAGCACTCTGCTCATACAAGTTTTCAATTATTCATAATATATATTCAAGTAGTATATACACCCCCCAACATTCGTCGGGCATGGAACATGCTTTTCGTAGGTGACTATACTGTACATTTTTCGTTAATTCGGGCATTATGAATGATGTGCTTGTATTTTTGGGCTTGTTTCGATTGATGATTGGTGCCCATGATTCCGCAACACATTGAGAACACAGATATTTATAGGAAATATGATTGCATGAAACAGGGAGACGTATCCCGAAACAAGATTGGATCAAAAACAATCAGAATGTAAGAATTAATGTGAACAAAAGAACAAGTAAAAATATATGTTCGTATCACTTGCCACGTCTATGTGAGTATTACAGTAGTTATGTAAATGCATAATCTGTTTCAATGCGGTTTATTTTAATTATGGACATCTAACAGAGTTTGATAACAAACGGCTGATATAGCTTAATTAACGAAGGCAGATACAAAATTGAGAGTATGCTGTTTGAAAGTCACCTGACCATGTTTTACTGGTTGTTGCTGCATTAATGTTGAATTACTTATTTTATCGGCTTAAAAAGTTAAAGAAGGCTGAGATCCTAGGGTCTAAGACATTTGCCAAATTAATGCCAACATTAGTTTATATGATAGGTAAAACTATGGGCGTAATTCATATTAAACTCCTTTTTATTGGATAAAAGCGAACACAAGAAATAAACTATCCGAACTTATACAATCCTCACAAAATACCTACCACTTATCCAACAGATACATAGGGTGAAGAAATTCCCTCCTCCTGTCGAAGTACTAGACTGCTTATGTTATGAAGTAAAATTCAACTCAAAAATAAAATATAACAAAGCATTAATGAATAAAACATGTAGCTGCCGAAGAATAACACTATTTTGACCAGGATAAACAATCGTTTAACCTATTCAACACAATAATGAACAACTACCCTAAAGAAAGCATGAAATACATGCACATAATGCTTATGCATACTGCTAGATACCCTCATATAACCGTAAGAACAATAAAATGGTCAGATATCAGATTAATTAAACGTAATAAATATGACGCTAATTCCAACACATAGTCTATATTGAGGCAAGTTTATTCCAACAACTTGTGTATACCATACTATAATTGTATTCAGTGTGACAAATAAATATGTGAAGAATGAAACAGATAAATCAAGTATAGAATCATAAATATAGATAAACTAATGTAACAAAAAGCAACGCGAACACCCTAGAGCTTAATTGAAGACATCTTCTTAGCAAAGATCTTGAACGTCTCCTCCTCCGAAACGTCCTTATTATCTATATACATGCTGAAAATGTCATCTAATTGCCTCTCGGTCATGATGAAGTTCCTGTTGTCTACTAAGTAATCGTGAATCATCTCCGCATTCCTGAAAAATATTCACAGATAAAAGCATGCGAAAAAAAATACAGATAAGACTTTGTCGAATACAACATTAGCTCACACAAAAAACACTCTATAGTGTACGTTATAAGTGAATAAACGCGCTTACCTTAGAGTGTTCACGTCTCCTATTATAACGAAATGGCTCTTTGCCCTGGGGAATAAAGATCATAGCCAATTTAGTTAGTTATACGCCTGCATTTACTAAGAATATTTACAAATCAACACACTAGTTTGATATTTAATGCTTCTGTGCGATAGTTACATAAATACACGACTATAGCAATGGGCCTAACAGTAAACGTACCTGGTGGCAGCGACATTGAACCTTCTCTGATCCTTCAAAAATCCAACATTCCCCCTTCTATTCGACCTCACCATCGGCATGATAATGACGTCCGTTTCTGCAGAACGAAGTATTCAGAATCAGACTGGTTAGCAAAAACGTAGATATGCATGTTAATATGAAACTAGCATGTGCTTATGCGTAGGTGAGACATCATCCATAGACGTAGTACAAGGTTTACAGGAAATACCTTGACCCTGGAAACTGTCAACACTCCCCGCTGTAACCATACAAGTTGCGATATGATGGCAAGTAACATATTTGTGAGGATCCTTGTACATCGTCTTCACCATCTTCCTCAATGCCACATTGATCTTGGTCACCTGAGGGGTCAGACACGCGAATAAGAGGTTAGAAATGACTCACATCACTCCCATCACACAAAGATATGTATCAGCATGTATTACGTGGTGAATTTGACAGACATTTTCAGAAGAATAATATGGATACGTGGAGGTACGAACATATCTTGTTGTGACTCGGACTGACCTGAAGGTTGTAAGGGGAGATGACACCTATTGATCTGGGGTGGACCCCGCTCATAAACAGGGCTTTGATGTACTTGATGAGGATGGAGATCTCTCCTTCGTTCCAGTAGGATGTTTGCACTTCCACCTATGCATAGGATGCAAAAAATTAACATACACATACACATACGCATACACATACACATGCGCATACACATGTGTACATATACACACACACGCCCCTCAGTTCCATTAGCCTACAAATCTAAGCAATGATTAGGAAAAACCCAACTTTCAAGCAAAAAACAAAGCAAAATGGAGTGTATATGCAGACGCTTTGGTTATGCAACAGAGTCAAGCAGATGAAGACAAGCTACTTACGCAGTTCTCAATTGTTTCTCCTGACTTCGTACTCTCCTCGTGTTTCCCTTCGGTATCTATTATCACCACAGGCATCCTCGTCAGGATGTTAGCATCTACTCCATCCAAGTCGCATAGACGTCTTCCGTAGTTCTACAAATATTGAACCACAATTACAACACGCCAAGTAATGCGATTAATGACGCCTTATGCACGAATAGCTTATACGTCGAACGAAACAAACACATACTCGTTCAGGATATACTCGTATAAGGAAAATAACTTTGCACAAAGAAAAAAAAACAAGTCAAATAAATAGCAAAATCCAACATACACTGGAGTGGGCTTGGAGGAGTCCCTTGTACATGTAATGCGAAGGGAACTTCATGATTTCATAAGACATCCTATACTGCGTGTCAAGCATGGTGACAAAGCTAATGATAGCGTCGTTGGTGCAAGGCATCATAAAGTGCATGTACTCCGTCTTAGGAATGTCCAAGGTAACAAGTCGTTCAAACATGGAGATGTGATAGCCATATTCGTTCATCGCTGTGTCTGGAACCACAGGACATAGCTGCTTGTGATCTCCAGCCATCACCAGCTTTTTCCCTTTCCTCGCCACTATCCACGTGTCTGCTTCCGACGCAAGGCTAGCTTCGTCAAGAATCACGACTGGAGAAATCACTGGGCAACGACCTACACCCTGTCACTGTCGCGAACACGCACCTCCCCTTGTCCATCCCCGCCTTCATCTCCCTCCTATACTTCGACTTCAAACTATTCCCTGAATGAACGTAAAAAAATAATTATTCGCAAGTGAGCATAGATGAACATGTCTATATGCTACGATCATGCATGAATTGCTTGGAAATGTCTAAACACACATAGCGTCGGCATAACGAACCTTCCCTCACCCACGTGAAGTTTAGACCGAACTTTTCTCTGAGTTCAATAGTCTTCTCTAAAATCACGTCCGACTGCACTGTTGCTGTGCGCTGTCACCAACACCGCCTCCCCTCGATCCATATACTGCGCGTAAAAACAAACATACGACCGTAGGGCATGGTATGCGTAAGCTGCAATAAAGCCGATCGACTGATTTCAAGGTTTTACCTATTCCATGCACAGTACTACAATGAAGTAGATTTCGTTTTCGTGACGTCTACATCTTAAACTTACTTGGAGGATAAGCTCAGCGATGGTCGTCGTCTTTCCTGTCCCAGGAGGCCCGTGAATGATCCCAATTGGAGACTCATCGCATTTCTTGATTGCTCTTTTCTGCGAGGGTAAGCGAACAAACAGGGGGGACAAGAGGCAATGGAGGTGGTTAAGAGAAGAATAGAGCAAGGACAGTTTAAACAAAATAGTTAGAATACACACATTTACAAGCAAAAACAAGACACAAGCACAAGAAGAAAAGCAAAGAAATACACTCATACTGACACTCACGCATACATCTATTTCCAGGAGAAATGGTTGGGCGGTGAGTAGAGGAAAACATGTTCCTTACCTGAGACTCATTCATCCTCGACTTGAACACTATCTCCTTCTTGCTCTCCACTGCACACTCCTTCAACCCCATTAGCGTCATGACTCGATCGTCCAGTCTCAACAACATCTCCATCGTCATTTCCAATGCTAGCTTACGAGATAGATACACGGACTACGCAAAGGATTTGAAGGGAAAAGTGAATTCAACGATTCGTAAAGATAAAAAAAAGCGGTAGGGACAACAGAGATATGACATGAGGTTATACGGTTGTAAAAAAAAGAAAAAAAAGAAAAAAGAAAAAAGAAAAACGAAAAAAGAAGAGCAGAAATGGCACACAACGTTAGTACGCACATAAATATATATATATATATGCGTGCGTGTGGCAGTGCAGCCTACGTTGCGGTGCTAACCAACCTCAGCTGGAGTTTTTAGTAGGACTATGTCGTGTACGTGGGACAAGGGCTCGGAAGTAGCTATGTGGACTTCGTACGTATTGAAGACCTTCACCTCCGCCTGCGCAATCGCATTATCCCCCACCATCACATTCACAGGGTTCCTCGCTCTGATTGCCTTGTTCACAGCGGGATCTGCGGGAGTGCAGATGTACTCGAACTGCTTCAGAACGTTGTCCTCTGCAATGGGCATATTCGCATAAAATACAAACATCACATAAGAAACACACGTTGAATAATCGAAAATAAACGTTTCTAATATTACTTCATTCAAAGGTATATGGTGATGCTCTGGCTGATAATACATTCGAGTGTAAACACTAGGGCTGTTTCTGCATCTTAGTGAGAACCTTCTTATTGACATATGCGCATAAAGTATAATACCAGAACTAAATTCATCACCGTTCAACTATACCACCTGACTGCTACCCATGTCTGCCCATTCAGTCACATACAATTATCAGAACATCACTGGTCTGCTTACTCACCTGGTTTTCTGACTTGCCTCGCCTTGATTATAGGAATCGTATACATTTCCTTGTTGCTGTTGAAGTGCCTTACTTGATCAGCGTATTCCAATCTCACCAGCGCATGGTGCACCTGCAGAAAGAGAAGACGCGCGATTATAAACTTGTGTTCTTCTCTGACGGAGGTAATTATGGCTTGGACCATTTGGATGGCGAATGACTTTAAGGAACTCATATCCGTGATGAAGGCCTCGTCGTGGTTCATAATCTGGTTTAGCACTTCTTCATAATCTTTCATGAACTCCGGCAAGGGAGTTTTAAGGCTCGTTGCGATCTCATCAAGCTGGACATCCGATTTCACAGTCTTTACGGTCTCTATGATTTGCTTATGTTTGCATTTCTTAGCTATAAGGAGCTGAAACGAGCTATTTGTATCGCTTGATACTCACTCAACTCCAACATACTCCTACCTGCCTAAGAGAATAACTGCGAAACAATGAGAACGAGATACCAATATTAACAACCTTTCCAGCTCAAATAAAACCGAATGCTATATTTTGAAGATAATATACATGCAGTTTCACTATTAAATAAACAAGTAAACAAATAAACAAATACATCCCCGTTTAGAATGATAATGACTCTACATGTATAATTAAAGAGAATTTCCTCATTATGTTACGAGAATAGGAAACTATATTCCAAGTCACAACAGTACGCAAGGAAAAAGTACTTTTTTATCATACAGATGTAGACAAAACAGATCATACAAATATACTCGTGCTCACTTAGGACGCTCTCATACGCTGATGAAAGAAAAGCAAACAAACTCAAAAACCTCTTCACATTTTTGATTTACATTCTTAAAACAGATATAAAAACAACTATATTCACGAAATAATATTATCCACGTGAAAAGAACAGTTCATCAAATCAGAAAAACAATGTTTAACAATCGCGTACTTCTCCATTTCTCAACTTGAATGCCGTGGATAGCCGTTAGTTTTCTTTCTTAGAAGCATGTTTAAATACTATACAACGATATCTATTAATAAATAAATTTACAAAACAAAGAACTAAACAAAAACAAAAGCCGTAGTTAAATTCAAACCAAGATATCCTACTTCGTATTGTCTATAGCTCATATGATTTCCAAATTGTAAGTTCGCGTTCATGTTCATGCCTACTGGACATTGCTCACTGTAGGCAGTAGACTACTACTGTAGACTTGACTTGCAGGCATAATCTCATTGCCCCACCTATTTTGCGCCTTCCCTCCTTCACCCCTCATCCTTCCCCTAATCAATCCCTTCTTCAAGGAGCACACCATTACATCCACCATAAACCTCCCCTACTCTCGCTCACACACGTCAAGCTACATACCACAGAGTTAACAGAGAGTAGTATATCCTGCCTAGAAAAACTCACGAACTGAAACGCTAAGCTTCTGGAAATACTTCTTGGAACACATCCTCCTACACCACCCCGAATGTAATACACATCATGTGGTAGGAAGAGACTCGATTCGAGAGGAGTGGCGCTGCAGCCGCGTTGCAACTTAAAGTGGAGTACCCGAGTTCCCACACACTAAACAGGAAGCTCCTCCTCAAGAGAAAACACGGATATTCCTCGGGCTGGTCGAGACTCTTGTGAGAAAGACTTGTAAATGTATAGAGAACATCCATTTAACATTCAGTTTAGAGTTTGCAAAAAACGTCATGGACGCGTGGTTTTTTATTATCGCCTTTTTATAGTCTTTTTATGGTTGTTTTTGTTGCCTATAAGATAAAGAAAAATATTTAAAAGGCAAATGCATATAACTCCACTGCGGCAAAACACTAGAATAAAAACACACATGTAGTAGTATAAACAATTATGATGGATACAGAGAGACTAAAATAAATAAAAATACAATTAATGTAGTAAATCACTAATATACCACATCTCATGCGATGACGCCGCATTCAATCACTGGGGCGTGCCTCACAAAGAGATTACGAAGAGGGGGTGTGTTTCCTTGAAGAGTAGACAAGTTGAACTGCAGCAGGTCGTTATAGAGAGAGTCTATTTTCTCGAGTCCCTGGGTCTGGGCAAGTTTAGTCCAGCTCTTGATCCACTCCTCCTCACTGATGAGAGAGAGCACGTTAGGCATAGCACTCAGCACAGAGTCCCCTTCGGTGTCTTCCACTTCGTGAGGCCTCTGCACAAGCATGCGGTCGCTTCCGCCCTCTTTAACAACCTTCTTTGCGTTGAAGTTGAGGTCTAGGATACCTCCACCCACTCTCTCGTTGATCATGTACATCAACTCATACACGACGCTTCGCTTCCCACCAGAAGCGTCTTCCCCTCCGCTGTTCTTCTTGTCTCCTGATTCTTGACCATCAGCTTTTCTCTTGGAAGATAACGCTGAGGCTGATAAAGATCCGCTTTGCCCCCCATTCATGTTCTGCATGAGGGCAGGGAACTTGTTGAACAACTCTTTCTCCAGGGCCTGCTTGATGGCCCCGTCTTCTTCTTCTTCGATCATGCCGAGAATGTTCTTTCGCTGCTTCTCCTCTTCCTCCGTCATCATTTCCAACAGTTCTCCCTCCTCCTCTCTCTGTTTCTTCAGCTCAGAGAAGTAGTCTACTCCGTTTTCCACAATGATGTCAAAGATCTCTCTGTTGTACTTCACGATGTTGTCAAGAGACAAGAACGGACCCACCTTGTCCTGAACGTAAAATCATTCATATTTCCAATCGCACATTTTCAGATTAGCAACCAGGGAGATAAAATCAGACTAACAAACAAGCGAACAAATATACGAAAAAACAACATGAATGATACATCATACACACTACATACACATAGTACTCCATGAACATCATATAAACACATACCTTGAATGGAGTGAGTGTAAGATCATTGAAGATCCAAAGAAGGAATAACCTCATGTTGCTAGGGAGTTCGAAGGCCTGCAGGATCGAACAAAATAGATGAGAGAACGAGAGAAGAAATCAAATGAAAATATAGTCAAACGTAAGATATTGTGCACCAAAAAGAAGGGTTAGATGGTGATGCATTATGATAACAACGCAGAAGTAAATTAAGATAGTGAAATAGAATAAACAAATCTATTCTCCATTCTGAGAACGCGAGCGCAAAAAAAACGAAAAAAAACACTATCTGTAGAAACAAATGAAGCAGGACAGTGACGTTATAAATGCATAAGAATAACATAGCAAAGAACAATGCATATGGATGATGTGGTAGAAAAATGACATGTATTCATCGTATATTGAAGCATAACGCTGTGTGCTACATACTTGCTCAACAACAGGCTCAGGGGGTTGGGTACTTTTCCTCCGTCCCTTTCCTCTGTTGGTCATCATCACGGACCGCCTCTTGTTGCTCATACTCCTGCTAGTCTCGAGCCCCCCTGCCCTCTCTACTCCTCTAAAGCCGTTCGACCCGTCAACTATGCTTCCCCTCTCGTTCATCACAAGTCCTCCGTCAACACCGCTGTCGATCGCCAACACCCCGTCTTCCACCCCTCCCTTCTCTTCCTTAATCTTCGCATCCACCTTCTGCAGCTTCTTGTGGAGGTTTTTCCTCTTCTGTTTCTCCTTCTCCTTCTCCTTCTCTGCTCCCCCTATGGACTTTGTACTAGAAATGAAAGAAGTGAAAATAGACATTTGCATCTTCACGAACCCCCCACTTCCGCTATTTTTCCCTTCATCTTCATCGTCAAAGTCATCGTCATCCTCTCCGAACAGCCCTCCATCTTCCCTCCCTCCCTTCGCCGCCCCTCCAGTTGCCTCTGTTTCGGTTCCTACTCCCCTCCTCCCGTCTCCGGCATGATGACTCCGTGCTTCTTCTTATCCGAATACTTCTGCTCATCAACAATCTCTTCGTCGTCACTATCTCTCTCCTCCTCCTCCTCCACGTACACCTGCGTGGTCCTCGCAAAGTCCTCCTTCTCCCCCTGCTCTTCTGCTCTGAAGACACTGCTGTCCTGGATGTTTTGAAGTCTAAGGAGTTGTGAATAAGAGAAGAAGGATAGTGGGGGCAAAGAAACGAACACGTACTGCTTCTTCTTCTTCCCTCCGCTAGCATTCTTCGAGTACGAGCTAGAGGGGGATGATACATTGAACTTCTTCTTGTACTTGCGGGCGATGTACTGCGTCTTCTTCCTCCTCTTCTCCTCCCACTCCTTCCTCAACCTCTCCCTCTCCTCCCTCCTTTCCTCCCTCCTCTCGCGCTCCTTCCTCCTGCGTTCCCTCTCTTCCCTCCTCCTCTCCCTCTTTCGCTCATCCTCAATATCGAGCTGATTAGACGAAGCAAGAGGAGAGGGGACGAAAGCAAGAGAGAGTTGGTGGTAGGTCCGCCTGACGAAGCGAGGGAAGGGGGAGGGGAGAAGTGGGAGCAACGGAGGAGGCAATCGACTCCAGGTTGTCGTCCTCTTTGTCCCTCACAACCCTCTTGTTGTCGCTGATGTCTGCGCTCATGTTGAGCTTGGATGCCTTCTCCTTCTTCTTCGCTCGCTTGTCTTTCTCCCTCTCTTTCCGGTCTTTTTCGGTCTCCTTCTCCTTCTCTTTATCTTTCTTCCCCCCTCCTTCGGATCTTTGCTCTTCTGCTTTGCTTTCTGCGTGCTCCCTTTCCTGGCAGAGACATCCCCAGTTGAGGAAGAGGAGGAAGAAGAGGAAGAAGAGGGAGGCGCACTGGCTCCCCCTTTCTTCTCTCCATCGAATCCTCCCCCTTCCTCCTTTTCGCCTCCACCTCCTCTCACGACGATTTCTACTTCATTTCGATCGTCGTCGTCTTCTTTTCCAGCAACACTCTCCTTTACTCCCTCACTCGTTGCCCCTGCCACCGCTGCTCTCCCTTTCTCTTCGATTCGGCGGATGATGGATGCGTTGTCCATAACAGAAAATATTTTATCCCCGTCCGCTTCGACTTCATCTCTCTGATTTTCAGCCTCCTTCACCTTCTCCAACCACTTGTAGAACTCTTCAACGCACTCCTTTTCCTCCACCTCTTCCCTAGACAGCACCAAACTATCATCTTTCTTCTCTCTGGACTCTTCCCCCCTCCTGCACCTGCTCCTGTGCCAGCCCCTACTCCTTCTCCGTCTCTTGCTCCTTCTCCTTGTTCTGTTCCGCCATCCTTCTCCCTGAAAGACTTATGAAGTTTAAGACTCTTTCTTCTCTCCATCGTGTTTTCTGCATCAGCCCCTCTCTCCAACTTACCCCCCACTTCAGCTCCCCTTTCGGCCGCTCCGTGATCGCGAGTTCGCTCGCTTCCCCCTCGTTCCGCAGGCTCAACCTCTGCACCGAATTCTCTCCTGCGCTTGACCATGTAGAAGTTCATACACCACCACGCCCACATACGTTCGTAGTTTGACACATCAGCAGAGCCCATAACCGAGTACACCTCCTCCCTCTCTCGTTCCCTACGCTCTCTCTCCTTCTCCACCCTCTTCCGCTTCTCTTCCTCCGAAGCCTTGCCCAACAAGAACAAAGCGTAAGCCTCTCTCTGTCGGACGACTTTGACAATGAAGGCGAAAAGAATGTAGTAGACATTGAAGACAATCATTGCTATTACTCTGCGCTCTCCCGTTCCAACCACTACTATTCTATCGTAGATCGTATGGTACATCAAAGTGAGAGTCCTACGCTCGATCGCCCTCGTCCTCATTACGTCTCCTACTCCCCCTTTCTTTCCCTTTCCCTTTCCCCTCTGCTTCCCCTTGCACTTCCCACTGTTCTTACACCTGATTTCATCCCCACTCCTCCTACTACCCCGTCTTCACCTTCCAAGTATAACTGCTCAGCGACGTAGAGGGAGTAAAGGATTCGGAAGAGGAAGAAGATAAAGGAGAGCGCGCCTGAGGAAGAAATGGAGAAGAGCGAGAGGGAGAGGGAGAGCGAGCACGCCAGGTTGACTTCTCTTTGGTGAATACAAGTGCAGCAAAAGTATGAGGAGGAGGAGAAGGCGGTGGAGGAGGAGGAAGAGGATGAGGGAAGGGAGGACGCCATGGAGGAGAGGAAGAGAGAAGAGGAGGATGACAAGAGTGAGGAGAGAGACGAGAGGGGGAAGGAGAGGGAAGTAGTAGTAGCAGAGGAGTTGTAAAGCTTAGAGTTGTATATGCTGTTCGAGTAGTAGTGATATGAGTACGATGAAGCAAGGGAGAGAGGCTCCATAGAGGAGGCATAGATCTTGTATGGCTTGAGGAGCTTGATGTTGTCGCTGATGATGCGGAGTTGCAGTACGGCCTTGAAGGAGGAGGCGGACGCGGTGTGGATGTTGTTACAGTGGAGCTCTAGCTCGTCGACTGAATATACTGTTTTTTCAATCGAGATGACATCTTTCACTCTCTCCACATCTACCCCGTTCTTTTCAAGGAATAAGCTCACCGAGTTCTCGTCCAGCTCTCCTCTTTTGCTAACTAGAGCGCATAGCTCTCCCAGAGCAGCTAAGTTCACGCAGGACAAGTCAACCTCAGCGGATGAAGAAATCAGCTCTTCCGCCGTTCCGCCTCCGCCTTTCGCGTAGCCCCCATACCCAGCCCCTTGTCCCGCACCTCCTCTCGAGTTTGCATGGGCATAGGATGTCGTGTCATGGGAGCCATCACCCAAGATTTTTCTCATCATGCTTCTGTAAGTCACTCCACCTCCGACACCTCCCCCGACTCCCACTGCACCTGTATTCTTGTGGTTGTTCAGTTTGTTCCTTGGAATCAAAAATATCTGTTTTCTTGCACTCGCAGCGGAAGAGTTCATGATGCTGGTGTGCAGCATCATTTCCAATTTAAGCGAGGAAAGGACAAGGGAGAGGAAGGAAGAGAAGGAAGCGTGGGAATAAGAGGTGAGGAGGGAGGAGGGAGGGGAACTACCTATTATGCTTCCGACGCTTTCGTTCCTTTGTTCTTCTCTCTTTTTCTCCTCCATCTCCGTCTTGTTACCAACAGATCGAGTGAGAGTGGAGGAGAGGAAAGTGGGTCCAAGGGGGGATGAGAGAGAGGAAGAGAGGGGGGTAGAAGAGGAGAGGGTGGCGGAGGACAAGGATGACGGCAGGGAAGAGGAGAGTGAGAGTGAGTTGGGGTGAGAGTCAGGGACCTTCTGGATGGAAGTGATAGAGATGGAGGAGAAAGTGGAGGGAGCGAAAGACTTCGACATAACCCCCACCGCATTAGCTGAAGGCAAAGCGCCGCTAGAAGCAATCGAAGAGGGCTGGCGAAGGAGCGAGGCGGAAAGGGAAGTGGAGAGCGAGGGAGAGTAAGAGGAGGTAGAGGAGGCGGAGGAGGAGGATGTGAGGTTGGAGAGGGAAGGAACGTGTCGAACAGTCTTTCCTGTGTTAAATGCAGCAGGAGAGGCGGAGGAAGAAGAGGAAGTGGGAGGCGAGAAAGAAGAGAGCGTAGAGAAGGCGGCGGAGGAAGAAGAAGAAACTGGGGATTGGAAGAGCTCACGCTGAGTGTGAGACGCGACAAAGTCAGAAGAGGCAGAGGAAGAGGAGGTGGAGGAGAGGTGAGAAGCAACGATAGCAGCTCCTCCATCGGCCCCTATGGAGTGGAAAGGTGAGTCGTCGTAGGTGGGCGAATACAGGTTTCCGTTCTGGGAGTATCGTACGTTGTCGATGATGTGAATTGGTGCGCGCGGTAGAATCACGTCCATGATAGAGGGCATGTGATTGAATGTGTATAGAAACAATAGGTAGTTGTAGATCAGTTCCAGCGGAGTATTGATGGATATCAGTGCAAAGATCGCGTAGTCCAAGTTGATGCGGTAGAAAGACTCCCTCCCGCTCTGCGCAGTGTTCAGAGGCACTGAGCCTTCGTCTTCGATCGCACCAGTGCCTGCCCCCGATGCGGAGTGCGGGAGTGGGGATGAACCCAACGCAGAGGAAGAGGAGGAGGAAGAGGAGGAGGAGGAGGAGGGGAGTCCGTGGCTGTTGGACTGGTTTTCATTGAACTGAAAGTGGAGTCCGCCCGCAGGTCCATCAGTCTCGTCGTAGCAAATGGAGAGACAGAACTGGAAGAGCGCTTTGACATAGTTCTCCTCTCTTTTCTCGACAACGACGTCTCTGTGCTTGTAGATTATGTCACTCATCGTCACGATCCCCCCTTTCTCCCCAGCATGCACAGCATCGCCATCTTCTTCTTCTTGATTGCCAAATCCATGGAGGTGAGCCCGACGATGTCGAAGCTCTTGTTCAAGATAAAAGGAAGCAAACCTTTCTTCCTTTCTTCTATGCAAGTCAGGAGCGACTCCAGTGCTTCCTCGTTTCCTGACATAACGAAACATGAAATAATGTTACGCTGATCAAGACGAGGGGAGAAGAGGAGGAGCAGGGGGAGGAGGGCAGAAGGGAGTGAAGAGATAGCGGAGGGGATGGAAGACAAGTTCCCCATAGATACAGCGTTGAAGAGGAAAAAGAAGAACTCTCTAACGACTATCATGCTTTGAGAGTCTAAACATTCCAAAGCCTTCTGCTTCGCCTCCGCCCGCTTCTCTTTCTCCTTCTCTCCCTTCATCTTCGCAAATCCCATCGCTCGCTCCTTAACTCCTTGGATCAGTCCCAGTCCCAATCCCATTCCCATTCCCATTCCCATTCCCATTCCCCCTCCTGATCCCAGGGAAGCTACCGAGGGGGAGGCAAGGGACGAAGAGGATAGGGGAAGAGAGGAGGGGTAGGGGAGGTGAGCAGGTGAACCAACATCTCCGATAGAGTTCATTCCCATTCCCATTGCTCCTACCACTCCGGACCCTGTCCCTATGCCTTCGGAGGATGCTTCTTCAATGATCCCTCTTCCCTTAGCTACAGCGATTGCTCCCTCGTCGACATCTGCATCCGCAGACTCTGTCTCAAACAGCATTGTTAAGGGAAGAAAGAGTCCTTCCTTGCGATGACTGGGGAGCGAGGGGGAGAAAGACCTGGAGCGAGTGGGTGAGAAAGACGGCGCTTCTCTTTTCCCTCTTCCTCCACCTCCCGTTCCTCTTACTCCTGTAGCTTCTGCCGTTGACGCGTTTCGGTATCCCACTGCCTGCTTCTCCTTAGCAAATGATTCCACAACCCTTCTCACGAGGCGAGAGAGTGCGATAGCCTTGCGGACCTCTTTGATCTTCTCCACTCCCTCTCTGAGCGTATGTACCAGTCGACTGTAGTTCCTCGTGTGCACGTAACTTTCCAAATAATATCCACGCTCATTCAGGCGCTGGGGAGAGAAGGGGGGAGCGAGGGGGGCATGAGAGGGGAACTATGGTCAGAGAGAGAATGATCCCATGTGGAGAAGAGAGAAGAGGCTTGAGAGTAGACGTCTGGGACTGAAGCGGATGAGGTTGAGGACGATGCGAAGGTGGAAGAGAAGGTGGAGGAGAGGGCTGGAGAGGGGAAGGAGGACGTGGCAGAAGCAGAGGCAGAGGAAGAGGAGGAAGAGGGGATGGCGGAGTGGTCGTAGAATCCGAAGTGTAGGGCAGCAATGTTTTCAACCGATGACAGCGAAGACTCATCGTCTGCAGCAGGCGGAGCGTCTCTTTCCTCTTCGTTCTTCCCCCGCGCAGTCCCATGAGAAGACGAAGAAGAAGAAGAAGAGGAGGAGGAGGAGGAGGAGGAGAAGGAGGTGGAGGAAGAGGAAGAGGAGTGTTTATGTGAATGTCCATGCTTGTGTTTGTGTTTATGCCTGGTATCAAATGAAGCGGAGGAGGAAGATGGCAGCGCGGAGGGGTGGAGGAAGGAAGATGCGGCATATGCGCTTTCTCTTGCCGTATACTCGTTGACATACTGGCCCTTTATATTAGCCAGAAACAGCGAATCCCATGGCTCCACTTCGGAGAATCCCCGCTTTCCCTTGGCTGCGCCTACCTCCTCTTCCTTTTCTTCCGTCTGCATCACACGTACTTCTCTTCTTGTTTCGCTTCCCTCCGCTTGCCCGCCCACTTCTTCTCTCTCTACAGTGGATCTGGAGGCCAGTGGAGAATAGGGGTTCCGAAGGCAGATGAGGGGAGAATAGGGGTTGGAGAGGGAGAAACTGTGCGGAAGAGAAAGCGAGGAGAAGGAAGCGGTGTCGCCTGCTTCTCCCACTAACAACGCCTCTAGTTCAACCATATCTCCTCGTATATACCACTCCGTCCCATCTCCCTCCTCGCTTCGATTGCTCAGAAGGCTCAACACGAACGAAGAGACTTCCACTGGAGAGGAGATCGACGACGAGGAAGCCGAAGAAGACGAAGACGAAGAAGACGAAGCACGAGGAAATGAGGGGGAAGAGGTGGAGGAAGCAGAGGGAGGAAAGGAAATGACGTGCTCGATCGTATCGAGGTCGATGGTGCACCTTCCGCTTTCGTTTATCGAGAACCCCTCGCTGACTCCGCTTCCCCACGATTTGACATCGCCTTTCTCGATAAGGGCAGAGCAGAAGAACGCACTGTCTGAAGGAGACAGCGCATCGACGTTTATCAGTCCTCTTCCACCTCCGACTGAGCCATCTCTTCGCACGTGAGACTCCTCTCTCCCCTCATCTGCCTTCAGTCCGAACACGACTCCTCCTTGCAATGAGCTGTTCTTCCTTGCTCCGGGAGCTTGTATTCCTGTGCCAACTCCCACTCCCACTCCTACTCCCATTCCCATTGCTACTCCGGTAGCTCCAAGCCCCACTGCCCCTACGCTTCCCACAGCTCCTGGAGCAGCAGATCCGGCGGGACCCTCACTAACCGAAAGGGAAGGGCGAACAGAGCCCCAGAGCTTGAAGTGGAGGTGTATAAGGGCTTCGGACAGCTTCTGCTGAGGGGGGAGAGGGGCTCGATGAACTTGACTCTGGAGGAGAAGAGGGAGAGTGGGAGCGAGAACACACTGAAGACATTCAAGTTGATTTTTATCCTTGGATTGAAATACAGCTTCCTCACATGGCGCCAGTACTTGTCAAGATAAAAGGAGCGGTTTCCGCTGATTTCCACTTCGGCTGCCCTCTTCCCGTCTCCACTTGCGCTTTGAGACGAACTTTTTCCCCATCTCTCGCGCATCTCTCTCTCTGCTACCGTAATGACTCGCACCACCTTCCGCCTGGCCTTCTCGACAACTACGTTATCCATGCCTCTATCTCTCTCTTCATCTGTAGTGATACGCTCGACCTCCACCTCCACTTCCTCCTCCACCTCCACCTCCTCCTCCTCGTCCTCCCACCCCCACTCGCAGATTGGAACAGTCTTTTTTCCGAATATAGACGAAGGCACGCTAAGCAGATCGTTCGCCTTACGCTTGAAGCTCACGTCTTCTGTGACATTTTCTACCTCGTCTTCTTCCTCTGCTGCGTCTTCTTCGTCCTCGTCCTCCTCCTCATCATCCAGGTCATCGTCTGCGAATATGTCGTCCTCTTCTCCCCCTAGCATCCTGAGCATGAGCTGGTCGTTTTTGAACAGCTTACACTTGGTGCTGTGGGTGATTCGGATGCCCATTCCACCTACGCCACCCTCCTCCCTCCCTTTCACGAGGCTGTAATCATTGAACATAAAGCAAGGGTCGATGAGCTCGTGGAGACTGACCGTGAGCGAACGCATAGCTGCCTTGAGTTTAGCTACTCCGTCTGTCCCACCGCGCACCTTCGTCTTCTCGATCACAAATTGTGGATCGATGCGGGTGCTGGATGACGGAGAAAACAGCGGGACGTGATAGCCAGAGATAGGAGGAGGGGCTGATATGGATGAACGCGAGAACGCCATAGCTATCGAGTCGTTCTCGTTGCCTCTGTCAAGGAGAAGTAAAGATGAATGAAAGGGGGAAAGAGAGGGAAAGAGGAGAAAAGAAAGGGAAGGAAAGCGAAAGAAAGGAAAAGAGAGGGAAGGGGAGGGAACGGATAACCAAAGAAAATAGATGAAAATATGAGATTGGCAAAAAACAACGCAAAGAGAAATGGAGGGAAATTAAAAGAAATGAAGGGAAATGAGAAGAGAGACGAGATTGAGAGAAAGTGGGCAAGAAAGAGGAAAGAAAGAAGGAAGTAAGAGAGGACGATGTGGAAAGAAGACGTAGAAGAACCGCGAAAAGAGAAAGAGAAGAAGAGAGAAGAAAGAAGGGAGAACGAGCACACAAAGGCGGAGTGAATAGCCGCGTTAAGGTGAAGAGAGTTCGCATATATCTACGTGAACGACACCGGCAACACAGAAGAAATAAGAATATGTAAGAAAGCCTCAGTGCAGTGTGTGAATATGAAAAATGAATGATCACAAACCTGTTCGGGTGGGAATAATCAAAGCTCATTCCCATAGCACTAATGTCGTCTTCCTCTTGGTCCATCTGCGTCTTGCTTGCGCTTACGTGGTCTTCGATTCCCACGCTGAACACCCTCTTTCCCTCGCTGTAGCTCCATCTTACGTTTCCCAAGCATACACACTCCTGCCTCCTCATTAGCTTTTCTCCATCCCTTCGCTTCTTCCTCCACTCCTCGCTTCGGACTTCCTCCTCCTCGTCGTCTTCCACGCGAACAATTGACTCCATTGAACTCTTGCGCTCTCTTCCTTGCCCCAGCTGAAGAGCAGCTGCAGCAGAAGTGGGGGAGGGGATAGGGAGAGAGGGGCGTGAAACCTCTTCCATCTCCTTTGCTATACGTTTTCTTTCGTTGCACACCATCGATAACTCCTGAGCTTCCCAGAGGTCGACCAGAGACTCAATGCAGCGCATGCGGAGTTCGTTGGAAAAGACTGTGCACGCGAAGAGATATTTCCGGTGAAGATGCGATGCTGCAGATACTAGGTGGAGAGACGCTCCCTCCGAGCGGAGCAAGTGTGAGATGGAGAAGTTGTTCCTCTGCATTGAAACTAAGAGAGCGCTCGATGGACGCACCAGTTGGGACCATGTATTACGACCACTTGCTATCATTCTCTGTGGGGGGATAGGAGGTGGGAGGGGAAGTAAGGGGGGATAGGGATTGTAAAGGAATGCAACGGGAAGTAAAGGGGGGATAAATGAAGAAAAGGGGGATATGGAAGGGAAGGGAAAGGAAAAAAGGAAGGTAAGAAAGAGAAGAGCGAGGAAAGGGAGAGGAATAGGAAAGGAAAAGGAGAGGAAAGGGAAGAAAGAGAGGGGAAAGGGAAAAAGGAATGAAGACACATACATGCAATGGATGATGATGGTATAGTAAATAGTAGACGAGTGCCATAGAGCAATAGAGCTAGGAGAAAAGAGAAACAAGAGGTGAAGTACGAGAAGATGTGGAAATGCAAAGACATATGTAGTAAGCGTGATACAAGAAGAACCGAAGCATTAGAGTATGCGAAGATACTCAACGCGGAGAGCAAAGGATAACGAAACTTACGATCGTGACTCCCTCATCTGCATTGCAGTGGGTATTCTGGTCGTGATACGGGTTCTTCAGGAACCTCTTGTCCTTCTCCCTCTCTTCGTCCCTCTCCTCCTCCTCTTCCCTCGCCTTGCTGTCCCTTCCCTTCTCCCCCGCTTTTTTCTTCATCCTGTGGGCCCACTCGTCGATCTCTGAATCGACTTTACTTTGAAACAAGGAGGGACAACTGCTGCTACCCCCACTCCCAGAGCTCAGTCCGTTGAAAATTCTGGTGAAGAGGATCTCTTCATCTTCGTTAGTAGCGTCCTTATCGTTGCTCATGCTCCCGCTATACCAGTCGTTGTCGCACCGGTTCTCCATGCACTTGTTAGAGAGGAAGAATGCATTAGCTGAAGACAATGCTCCTCCGTCTACTCCATCGCGAAACATATCGCTTCTGCTTCTGCTTCCCCCTCCTATTCCTCCGCTTCCGCCCACCCCTCCTTCCTTTTTCCTGTTGCTCGTGTCAGATCCTCCGAGACAGTAGAAGAGAGACGAGTTGCTCTCGCTGAGATATACACTGTAGTCAATCTCAAGCTCATCTGTAACGGACAAAAGACACATAGATGAGTAGAGAGGATATACAGAAGGGGAAAGGCAAAGGGATGAGGGAAGAGACAATGGCGAAACGAAGATAGATATACGAGAAAAGGGGGAGATGTTAGCAAGTGAAATAGAGAGAGAGAAGAGAAAGGCGAGTCAGAGTAGGAAACAGAGAAGAGCAAAAGATGAAAGAGGAGCATGGATTTTCCGTTGAGAAAACGAAGCGGAGGGATTGAATTGGAAGAGGAGGGTAAGTGTTGTGGAGAATAAAGCGGGGAGTGAGAAAGACAGTCGAGAAAGAAAGAGAGAGGAAATGGGAACAAAGTCAGAGATTAAGCAAGAAACCGGAGGAGAATGAGCGATAGGGGACTGAGGAAAGAGGGCACAAAAGGGAGAAACAAAATGACATAGAGTCAAAGTTTGTATAGGAAATACGAGATTTAAGGGGGCTTACCGTAGCATACAGCGTGGATGTCAGCGCCAGCGTCGACTAGCAGCTGTGCAAGGGGAAAGAACCCGTGTAGAGTAGCAAGATAGAGGAGAGAGACTCCGTGGAGAGAGAAGTCGATGACTTCGGGGAATGAAGAGAGGATCGATGATACGGCAGAGACATCCCCTTTGTTTGTCGCATTGTAGAGGTCGATAATGGAGGGAAGGGGTGCCGTTTCGAAGATCTCTGAGTAATGGGGGAGGAGGAAACCGAGTCGGAGAGAGAGGGAAAGAACGATAGCATGTTCAGCGTCTCTAGTTTTAGCTTGCGTTGCTGTGGAAATATGAATGCACAGGGATGGGAATGAGCGAGGGTTTGCACGGAAGAGAGAAATAGAAGGGGTCAGAAAAGGGGAAGAGAAGAGAAGAGAAGAGAAGGGAAGAGAGGAGAAGAGAGGAGAAGAGAGAAGAGAGAAGAGAGGAGAATAGAAGAGTATGTAGCTTACGACGGGTCCGCATTTCTTCATAATAGCGCTCATATGTTTCTTGTAGTCGTTAAATAAAACAGAGTCTGATATACCGAGACTGTTTCTGTTAGTTCCCAAGAAACTGTCATCGTGAGAGTCCCATGAAGACGAAGACGAAGACGAAGTCGAAGACGAAGGCGAAGAAGACGAGGAGGAGGAGGAGGAGGAGGGGAAGGAGGAGGAGGAGGAGGAGGAAGTGAAGGAGAAGGGACTGTTTTTGTCTGTTGAATCCTTGGCGTTACTGACTGTATTCGAAATCGCAGACAGAAGCAATCTGCTCTTCATCCTGCTACCGACTCCCGTGCCTTCTCCTACTGCCGCCCCTCTCTTTCCACGCCACGTGTCGCTTATTCCCAGCTCAAAGCCGAGGGAGGAGGCAAGGGGGAGACGGAGGAAGAAGATAGGGGAACAGTAAGCGAGTGGAAATTGTCCGATAATATGCGATAACGCCATCTACGAAGCGAGGGAAAGGGAGGGCAGAATAGGGACAAAAGGATGACAAAAAGGGAGTGAAAAGGGAGTGAAAAGGAAGTGAAAAGGAAGTGAAAAGTAAGTGAAAAGTTAGTGAAAAGGGAGTGAAAAGACGAATGTAAGGGAGAAGAAAATGAGAGAAAAGGGAAGAAAAGGGATAGAAGAGAGAGTCAGAGGGAGACAGAGGGGAAAGAAAAGAGTGGGAAATGTGGGTGAAGGGAGGGAATATACAAAGCAAGCGCAGAAAGAAAAGGATAGGGGAAAGGAGAGGTGAGAAGGAAAGGGGGATGGGAAAGAGAAGAGGAGAGAGAAGAAGAAAGAAAAGAAGAAAGAAAAGAAGTGAAAGGAATCGCATGCATGGCAATGAACACGGTAAGAGTAGCATAAGCAATAGTTACAATAAGAGAAAAGAAGACGCGAAGGAACGAAGGAACGAAAAGAAAAAGCGGAAGGAGATAAGAAAGAATCAATCAAGTAGATGGAAACGAAGAGGAGGGCGGACGAAAAGGAGGCGAAGAAGAGAAGTGAGGGAGGAACAGAGAAATGAGCAAGGATGCACATAAAGAATAGGGGAAGAGAAGAAGCGTACCGCTTGTACATCAAATATCTTATAGATATCACGTTGTTGAACAACTCTAACTCCATACTGCTAAGCCCGAAGATCGAGCTCACGTCTTCCCTTAAGCGGATACATCCGTTGCGGAGAAGAAGTTTTATCATCTGACAGGATGGAGAGGAGGGGGAGGAGGGGGAGGAGGGGAAGGAGGGGCGGCCGGTGAAGGGAGAGGGAGAAGAATGACAAAGAAGACAAAGGGGGACGAAGGAGAAGGAGAAGTAGAAGGGGAAGGAGAAGGAGAAGGAGAAGGAGAAGGAGAAGGAGAAGGAGAAGGAGAAGGAAAAGGAAAAGGAGAAGGAGAAGGAAAAGGAGAAGGAGTGAGGAAGAAAGAAAGAGAGAAGAATGCAATACATATGAAAAACATGTGCAATCCACATGAAATACACGTGTATACGGAATAGGAATGTTAGGTTTGAATATGGAATAGGAATGTTAGGTTTGAAAGAGGTGAGGTAATGTCGAAAAGGAAAGAGAGGTTCGTGATTCATTATTCAGATAAGATCCATGATCTCTATGCAAGGAAGTGCATACATACATACACATATACATATACATATACACACACATATACACACACACTCATGTACTATACACACACACACACACACATTCACATATGCATACATATAGGTATACAGGCGCATCCACATTCACGCGTATACGCGCACACATGCATACTATAGCAGAGAGAAGCGTAGAAGGGATGAGACTGAAAGCGAGGGCAACAAAGAACGCGAGGACGTGGGTGAGGATGTCGATTAAGAGAGTTACTTACATGTATATTCCCGGATGTAAGGGCAATGTGAAGTGGTGTCGCTCCCATGACCGTAGCTGGAAGCCACTCGGAAGACTTAGAGGAAGGTGAGGGAGAGGGAAAAGAGGAGAGGATTCGTCTTCGTCCTCTGGCGTCTCTTCTGCCAACATACTCCCCCTTCCCCTCCCCCTCGCGCTCCCTCTCACGCTGGAGGACAAAGACACAGCAGAGGAAGATGCGGAGGTGGAAGTGGAAGCGGAGGAAGACGATGAAAAGACTATAGCAGCGCTCATTTTGTACAGAAATGCCTGGGTGACAAAGAGAGACTGGCTTTGCACAGAGGCGATAATAGGGTAGATGCCGCTTGAGTCGGTCTTAAAGAGCGGAAGAAAGGAAGAAACTCCCACTGCCATCATGCGCAGGCGCTGTATCAAGGCGGAGACCTCCCGCTTCGAGCCTAGGCGGTCTAGACCGACTAGCGAAAGGAAGTGGGAGGAGACCTTGGGTAGGCTGAAGAAGGGGGAGAGAGCACGAGAAGTGGAGAGCGAGGAACACGAAGAGGAAAGGGAAGACGATTGCTGCGCTGAAGGGAAATACTCAACAAGCGCAGAGGAGGGGAGAGAAGAGGTGGATGAAGAGTTGCTGGGGTTGGGGGAGAGAGAGAGGAGGGAGAGGGGTGAGGCAGCGAGGAAGACTGAGAGCGAACGATTTTGTCCAAGTCAAGACCGAATAAAACCTTCACCTCCTCCTTCATTTCGAAGAAAAATCCATCACATTCCTCTTCAGAATATACACCTCTGCCTCCGCTTGCTCCTACTCCTCCTGCCCAGCTCTTGACTATACCTCTCGCTATCCCTACTCCTTCCCTTCGCTTCTTCCCCAGGAATTTATCTCTGATCCCGAGGATGAGGGAAAGCGAAGCTAGGATTTTTTGACGAGTTCTCAATTTGGATGACCCAATCCAGTCAGAGAGTAAAGACTCTGCTGAAGAAGGAACAATATGTGCTCTCGAATTTCCACTCTGAGGGGCGGGGGAAACTCCGGAAGAGGAGGTGGAGGAGGATGAATAAGACGAGGAGTAGGAGGAGGAGGGAGAGGATGCGGGATCGAAAGAAGGAGGCGAGAATGGGAGAGAGGAAGAGGGAAATTCGGACGATGAAGGAGAGAAAGAGGGCGTGGAAGAAGCGGAGGGGGAGAACGAGGAGGAGAAAGAAGATGATAAAGAGGAGGAGGAAGAGGGGAGAGGAAAAGGAAGATGAGGCAAAGGCCTAGCCACGCCCGGGATCTTGCCTCTTTCTCTCGCTCTCTCCCTCTCTCTCTCCCTGGCCCTCTCCCTCTCCCTCTCCTTCTCTCTCTCCGCCTCCCTTTCCCTATCCTTTGTTCCCACTCCCTGCACCTCCTCCTTCCCCCCGCCTTCGCCTTCGCCTTTCCCGTCGGATTCGTGGAGTGTGAAATGAGAATACGAGTGACTTCTTGTTGTTGTTTTTGAAGCGAGGACATGTTGGGGATGCTGGGGAGGAGAGCTATGGCGCCATCTATGAGAGAAGAAGTTCCGTACGCAGAGGCGGAGGATGCGGAGGAAGGGGTGGCCGAAGCGGAGGCGGAGCGAGAGGAAGAGGAGGACGAACCAGAGGAGACACGGGACGAAGTGGTCGAAGGAGGGGAGAAGGGAGAAGAAGAAGAAGAAGAAGAGGAGGAGGGAGAGGTGACAGAGGAAGAAGAGGCGGAGATATAGGAAAGAGCAGACCTATTAGATATAATTCTCTTGATCTCTGCGTCCTCCTCTGCCATCTCCCTCTCCTCCCCCTTCCTCTTCGCTTCCTCTTCCGCCCTTCTGCTCTTCGAGCGTTGGAATTCCTCGGCAAAGGCAACGAGTGGAATTTCTCTCACTTCTTTCTTGTAGCTAGTCGCTCTGTTCCTTTCCCTCTCCCTCTCTCTCCCCCACCCCGAGACTGCTTCTCCTGCTTACGCTCGACCTCCTACTCACTGCGCTGCCCACTCTCGAGTTGTAAGAACTGGAAGAGGAGGAAGAGGGGGAGGAAGGGGAACCGAGGGAGGAAGAGGAGAGGAGTGGGAGAAATGGGAGGAGCGGGAAGAGGAACCGGAAGCACTCCCAATCCTCCCATTCCATAAAGAAGAGTTCCCTTTTCCATCTCCATCTTCTGTTTCCCCCTCCCACGCACACCCTTCTGCTGAACCAGCCATTACTCCAGCCGTTACTCCAGCCGTTACTCCGGCCGTTACTCCGGCAGTTACTGCAGAGGATGCTGTAGCAGCAGCTCTGTCCCTGACTAAATCCGCTTCGTCTAGTCGCTGCCTAGGCTTCTTGAGGTTTGCGTTCTGTGAATTGATAGGAAGAGAAGGGAGGGAGGGGAGGGAGAAGGCGAGAGAGGGAGAGACGGTGGAGAAAGAAGGGGTGAGAGAGAGTGAAGGGCCTTCGACTGCGTTCGGCAGATCTCCGAAGACAGAGTCCTTGGGAGAGGACGAGAGGGATGAGGAGAGGGCGGATGAAAGCAAAGGAAGGGAGTAACCATCGACGAAGAGGACTCCAACTTTATCCCTGTAGACTCGTGTGTCTCTCTCTCTCCCTAGGGACCCTATGCCTCCCCTCTCATGGGTATTCTGAAGAGCGTATCGCCCTTTGTCCCTCTCTTCGCCCTCTCCCTCAGCGCCATCACCTCTCCTGCTCTTGCTTGTGCGGGACTTGAAGAGAGGAATGGGGAAGGTCAGGTCAGAAGAAAGCGGATGATCAGGCGAGCATAGTAGAGCGGAGGAGGGAACAGGGGCAGAAGTGGGAGGCGACGCAGATGAAGAGCTAGAAGAGTCGGGAGACGAAGCGAAGGAGACAGAAGAAGAAGAGGAAGAGGAGGAGTGGGAGAGGGAGTCAAGAGGAGAGTGTGTCTGTGGTACTGCTCCTCCATTGATGAGCTTGATGACTCTCGATGTCTTGGTGATATACCTCGCTTCTTTTCCCCTCTGTCACTTCCATCTCCCCTTTCCCTGCCCGCTTCCCCAGATCTCATTCCCCTTCTCCTCTGCGAGGTTCCGTTTCCTTCTTCATCTACGTCATCCTCATCCCCCTCCTCGTCCTCTCCTCCTCCTCCACCCATCATCCAGTTATATAGGGCCACATCCTTCACATTCTGTTTCACACAATTTGAGAAGAAGGACGTTGATGGCGCTGATCCGCACACTCTCCACCACTCTTCTCCTTCCTTCTGTTTTTCCATCACATTCACCCATCCTACATTGCTCACTAGTCTCTCCACGCCCTCCTTCTCACTCTCGTTTTTCTTCCCCTTTCCCCTTTGCTTTTCCTTCTCCCTCTCGATTCCTCCCTCTGTCCCTGATAGATACCTCATAAGAGAGCTCATCCGACTCAGGAAAGAACTCTCAAATTGAGAAATTGACTCCCAGTCATCTGCCGTCAAAAGAGAATTCCTGCTGGCGGTGCTCGGCCCTGCTCCTGCTCCTTCTATTCCTCCACCCATTCCTGCCCCTTCCACTCCCCCCACCACTCCCACTCCGACTCCCATGCCCATACCCACTCCTGCCCCTGCTCCTCCCGTAGAACCCACCATTACATCTCTGGGCTGCGATTGGTCGGTGCTCTCTCTTTGCGTCTTGCCATTCCCCCCTCTCACACTCTTCCCTACGAGATCTCCTTTCCCTGTCCCGTCTCCTATTCTTCTTACCACCTCTGCCTTCTTGTTCACCTTCTCATTTTGATTGTTACAAATCAACTCCAGGGGGGATGTCAACAACGCGTAGTAAAATATCTTCTTTCGGAAAATATCTAGGCGCTCATGCTCCAAGACGTATAACCTCACTTGGCGCCAGTTCAGCTCTGAAGAGAGGAAAAAGGCATGATTCGTAGGCGCACATACACACATACGAGTAAAAATACATATGCATATGTAAAAGATACAATTGGACAAATACTCATGAGAATATGTTTATGCACGCACATCATACACGCACATCATGCACACATTCAATACGAAAGGATGGAATCAAGATAGGCACGCACGATAAAAGAAAATGAGGTCGAAGAAATCAAAGAAACAACGAGATATAATAAAGAGCATGTGTCTGCAGCGATGGTGAATAGTAAGCGTGGCAATAAAGCTAACGTATTTCCAGTGTTTGATCAGATTACCTTCTTCCGCAGCGAAGATATTGAGGAAGAAGGAGACGCTGCCTCCATAAGCCATGCGGATGATTTTGGATGACATAAACGGAGTGAGAGAAGACTTGTACAGGTAACTCGACGCAGGAGAAGAGAGCGGAGAGGGAAGCGAGGCCGAAGATTTGGAAAGGAGGGCGGAGGAAGAAGAAGGCGGGGAAGAGGCGGGGAAAAGGGAAGGCGAAGTAGACGGGGCAGCGGAAAAAGGGAGACCCTTGGCCATTCGCTGGATCTCTTCTATCGAGGGGCTCTGGGCTTATCGAGGAAGCCCAGCGAAAAGCTCTGGGCGAAAGGGAGAGAAGAGGGGGAAATGTGCGACGGAGATGAGGGAGAAGAAGCAAAGGAAGATGAGGAAGAAGAGGACGAAGAGGAAATAGATGAAGAAGAGGTAGAGGAGGCGCCCGGTGATAATGATGCATCTTGTTCTGCTACCTGTCTCTGAGTCTCCTTTCCCTTGGTTTTGAGTCGGAAGCCTCCTGACTTGAAGACCTCTTTTACATCCTCCCTCTGCCCCTCTCCTCCCTTTCCCTCTCCCTTCTCTGGCTCACTCGTCCTCTTTTCTCCCTTCGTGAGTGCCCCGGGCATGCTGGAGTTAGAAGCATCCGAGGTGGAGGAGGGAACAGAGGCTGAGAAGGGGGAGGATATGGATGGCAGAGGAGGAGGTGTGGTGTCATCTGTGAAAAAATCTAGTTTTTGGCGGGAAAAAGATGTGGAAGAGGGGGACTGCCGAGTAGAGGAGTAAGAGGACGAAGCACCTAGAGAAGGGGAAGTAGACGAAGATGAAGAGGAAGACGAAGAAGAAAGGGAGGAGGAGGAGGAGGAGGAGGAGGAAGTAGAGTTCTTGGCTGCTAAATTAAGTAACCTACCCATAGCAACAGGGGTGTAATTCCATACTCTTCTCTCCCTCACCAGTAAGTTCCTTTCCTCAGGAACACTATCTGCCCCATAACCTCTCCGTTCTCTCCCTTCTCTCCCCTCTCTCCACACTGTTTCGTCCTGTCGGCTCTCGTAGTCAAAAGAATTCCCTTCTTCTTTTCCTACCTCCACCACCTCTAGCCACTTAGTCCCCTGCTCTCCTTCCGTATATATTTTGAACACTCCCCCCGTCTGCACCTTCAGGTCCTGGGACGAGAGAGACAGGAGAGGGGAGGGCGAAGGGGAAGAGGAAGACGAGGATAGAGAGGACGAGGAGAGAGAAGAGGACAGAGTGGCGGAAGATGAGGAGGAGGAGTCCTGTTCAGCGTAGAGGAGGGAGTAAGAGGGAATTGAAAATACGTGAGTAGGAGCAGGAGCTGAGAGAGAGGAGAAAGGTCCATAGGTAGAGGTGAAGGAAGAGAACTGGCTCAGTTCATCAAACGAGCGGGGAGTAGAAGTGGAGGCAGAGGTAGAGGCAGGGAGGTAAGAAGATGAGGATGAGGATGAGGATGAGGACGAGGAAGATGAGGAAGGAGGGAGAGGCGAAGGGGAAGAGAAGGTTGGCGAAGGATAGGAGGGGTGGTAGGAAGGGGAAGAGTGGGAGTAGGCAGAAGGAGTATGCTTAGATGAGTCGCTTCTTCCCCCAGTGATGTTGGGAGGAGGAGAGGGTGAGGGAGAGGAAGAGTCGTATTGATACGTAGGAAGGGAGGGGGAAGACGTCAAAGGGAACACAGAGGGGTGGCCCGTAGAGAGGGCTGAAGCAGATGCAATCGAGGAGGCAGACGATGTTTCTATCATACTTCCACCTGCACTGCCAACTCCCATTGCTCCTACTCCCATCCCTGCGCCTACCACCCCGATTCCTCCCACTTGCACACCCGCTCCTCCTACCGAGCCCCCATTCCCTACACCAGCGGCATTAACTCCCACAGCGCCTGGGCTTCCCCCATAGCGTTGACCATATGCCCTATCCTTCCCCCACCACACCGCTTGACGTAGGTGCAACCGGGACAAGGGGAATGGCATGGTTCATTGCTTTAGATAGCATTGACTCATTTTCCATTCGTAGTGTGTTCCTGAATACATCGATCGAGTTCATGATGCTCTTTCGACGAGAATTTGCTATCGATTCCGTGCTAGTCTCGCGCCCTTCTCTCCCAGGCGCATGACCGCCAAAAGGAGAGCTAAGAGGAGATATCCCAGAGGAAAATACAGGCGGGTATATAATGGGGCTCCTGAGAGAGTCTTCAAATGAACCGTAATGACCTCCAAGTGCCTCCCCTCCCCCATGTGTTCCTGCTCCTCCTCTGAAGGAGAAGACACTATCTCTGCCTTCCAACTCCCCACTCTTCATTGTAGATCTTCGTTCGTAGCTCAGATTGCGAATATCAACCTTATTTTTATCCCCTGGCAAATCACGCAGAGATATCTCTTTTGATACACTCCTTTGTGTTTGGGTGGACCTCGTTGGCCTATCGCTTTCCCTTCCTCTTCCATTGTTTCCATACACATTATTGGAGGACATGGACTATTTCCTTCGCCACTTGATGTATATAAATATTAGTTACAGGGCTCAGTACGTACTTACTCAATAATAATACAACCTTTAAAGAGGGTGCGTTTAAAAATACGTAGGTATTAGACAAAAGACGATATATCACACTTTTTTCCGAGAAAAATGAGGACTGTGACTAATAATCTTCATAGGCAGGCATTAAATACTCAGTTTTTCAAACATAAATTCATTCAGAACCAACACAGCAATTCAATCCGATTTAAAAACACACATCCATCACACGCTATATTTTTAACAAGCCATAGAACGCATAAACACTTGTTTTCACACTCTCTCTGCTCGAAAAATCTACACCTGAACCGTTTTTCTCATTTTTCAAGTTGCATAATCAATCTTAAAGAATACTTAGGCAGCCATAGAAAAGGTAAGTTTTTTGAAACGCAGGAAACTTTTCAATTTAAGGTTGTATTGATGTGCAAGTTAGACAAGAGAAAATAAGTGCATAACTACAGAGAAAATGCTATATTAGATGCCTTTCCTATTCTTAAAAATTCAAATTTTCTTAAACATGATTGTTATATTATTTATGAATCACTATGCACTTTTCCAGGACTATTCATATTCAAACGATAATTATTCTATATATCGAGTGTGTCGAAGGCCTTCAGTACGATTGAAAATTCCACGTTTACTTAGTGTATACATTTTATTACTTTTAGACGTAGTAGACAACAATACCATATTTGTGTAATTCTAGAATTAAGTCCACTTTCCCATATTTTCTAGGAGGTTCTCCCGTGGTAAGTGTGTTTTTCACTGATTTACTACACCCAAATTCATATTCAAGTTTTCTTTTCTTAAGGGTGCAAGCGGCAAATGCGCATATCGATGAGTTCTTTTATTTCTATATATCCTCACTGGCTTTTCATTTGAAAATACATCTTATTTGTATCTCTCGTTGGTAAGTAGAGTTCTGATGAGTAAGAATTTATCGCAAGGATCTGTTCGGTCTTCAAATCTGAGCCAATCAAAAGGAGGACTTAGAGATAAAGAGACCAAACCTAGCTTAAGTTCTCGCCGTGCTGCGAACGCAAAATCCACCCACCTCACTCTAGCCCGCTGAACAGTTCCCAGCAAAATTTAAACGATTCGAGGTAATGATGCGCATCTCTATCTCATTGATTTTTTGAATGTTTGCCCCTCGCCTATCTTACACTAGTCTATGCTCGCTATAAAAAATATCTTACACAGGAAAAACAACACAAATACGACTCTAGACGATGATGACAGTGATTTGGAGATATCGGATGGGGAAGATAAAGTAATGGACGAGTTGAATCGGTTTGAGAAAAGGATGAAGGGAAGAGAGGAAAGCGACAGCGACGAAGAGGTGGCGATGAAGGGGAATGGGGTAGGAGCCTTGGGGAAGGGAAAGCAGGTGAACACACAAGGAAAGCGTGAGGATGGAGTGGAAAAGAACAAGGAGGTGGCGAGGGGGGATGCCAATGCGCAGAGAGAGGGAGGGGCTCGAACTGGAGCGGTGAGAATAGAACCAGAAGCAAGAGCAACAGGGGGAAGAGGAATGGGAGGAAGGGGGTGGGAAGTTGAGCCTCCGTTCAACGTAAAATCAGCGTACGTTTTACGGGGAGAAGACGATGAAGACGACGATTTCTTCATGGGAAGCGAAGGGGAAGAGGAACCAGGAGAAGCGAGAAATGCAACGCAGGGAGCGGAGACGACTGAAAGGGGGTAGCGAGAGAGGGAGCGAAAGGTGTGGGAAGAGGGGCCGACGACGAAGATGAGCTTGTAAGAGCTATCCGGGAGGAGGCAGAGAGAAAAGAGAGGGAGAAAAGGGAAAAGGAAGAAGAGGTGAGGATGTACGCGGAAAGACAGAGGATAGAGAGGGAAATAGATGAGCAGAGGAAGAGGGAGGAGGAGGAGGAGCAAAGGGAGATGAGAGAGATCGAAGAGCAAAAAGCAAGAGAAAGAGAGGAGAGAGAGGAGAGAGAGAGAGAGGAGAGAGAGGGAGAGAAGGGAGAAAGAGACTGAACAAGAAAGGTTGAAGAGGCAATTGGAAGATATGATTAGGAGAGAAGAAGAGATGCGGAGGAAGGAGCAGGAAGTGAGGGAGAGGGAGGGAGGCGGTAAGAAGAAGGGAAGAGGAGGCGGTAAGAAGAAGGGAAGAGGAGGCGGTAAGAAGAAGGGAAGAGGAGGCAATGAAGGCTTTGGAAAGTGAAGAGAGAGGAAGAGAGAGGAAGCGATGAGGGAAGCGCAAAGGAATCAAAGGGAGGCGGCCGAGGCAAAGCAAATCGAGAAGGAGAAGGCAGAAAAGGAAAGGGAAAAGAAAAACAAAGAGAAGAGGGAGAAAGAAAGGATAGAAACAGAGAAGAGGGAGAAAGAGAAGGAGAAGGAGAAAGAGAAGAAGGAGAAGAAAGAGAGGGAGAAGAAAGAGATGGAGAGAAGAAAGAGATGGAGAAGAAAGAGATGGAGAAGAAAGAGATGGAAAAGAGGGGAGGGTTGAATGGGGTTGGAATCCCAACAGCTCTCTTGTTTAGAGGTAGCGGGGACAAGAAGAAAGATGAGGAGGAGGAAGAGACAGAGAGGGAAGCAGAGGCAGAGGCAGGGGCAGAGGGAGGAGAGGGAAACGAAGCGGAGGAAGAGAAAGGATGAGGATGGGGAAGAGGGAGAGGGAGAGGGAGATGAGGAAGAAGAGCATGGGGAAGAGGGGGTGGGGGTTAGCATTGGGAATGAACAAATGAAGAAAGAAAGGGAAGTTGAAAGAGAGAAAGAGAAGGTTTGGAGAGAGGGAAAGGGAAAGGGAAAGGGAAAAGGAAAGGGAAAGGGAAAGAGAGGTGAAGAGAGGGAAGGAGAGGAAGAGAGACAAGGAGAGGGAGAGAGAGAGAGAGAAGGAGAGGAGAATGGTGAGGAGGTGGAGGAAGAGTTAGAGCACGAACAAGAGGAGAAAGATCTTTACTTTTCAGTTCAATCGGATGAGGAAGTTGAAGAAGACATTCAAATTGAGAAAAATGCAGAAAGGAAGGAAAGAGAGGTGAAGAATGAGGGAGAGAGGGGGAAAAGGGAAAGAGCAGCGGTGGAGGGAAAGAGAGAGCGAGGAAGAGAGGCAGGGGGGACGGGGCGAGAGGAGTACGAGTGGAAATAGCTATTCTTCAAGAAAAAGATATTTTATCATCGAAAAAAAGATATTTTGTATTCGAATGGGGGAGTAAGGCGAAGAGATAGCGAGGAAGAGGCAGGAAGAAGAGGAAGAGGTGAGGAAGAGGGGAAAAGTGGGGGGAGAGGGGAGGGAAAGGGAAAATGAAAAGGAAAAGGAAAGGAAAGGGAATAGAGAAGAAGGCGTCAGGAAGAGTTTTTGTAAACGATGATGCACAGAGGATGTTGCTGGAGGCGTTGGGATTAGGGAGTGGAGGAGGAGGAGCAGGAGGAGGAGGAGGTAGAGGATCAGAGACAGCAGGGTCTTTTTCGTTTGGAAAAATGGATAACTCAACTCCTCCATCTTCTTCTCCCTCTTCTCCTACGATCTGTCCTTCTCCCCTCACTCCTTCTGTCTCTCCCTTTGCCTCTTCTGCCTCTCCCTTTTCTCCCGTAGTCGTCCGCTCTCCCTCTCCTATGATCCCTGCTTCATCCCCCATCCCTCCCTCTTCAGCCTCCCATCCCACCCCTTTCCCTTCCCCTTTCCCAGCTCCATACCCCGCTTCATCTGCCTCTGCTCCCGCTCTATCCCCCTTCGAGTCTCTCACGTGAGAAATGGAGGAGTCTTGCGGATGAGAGATATCGAAGATGAAGAGGAGGGAAAGGAGGAGGAAGCGGAAGCACAGAAGGAGGAGGAAATAAAGGGTGGGGTGAAGAGGAAGGAGTGGATGGTGTGGACAGCAGAGGAAAGGGGGAGAAAGAGAGGGGAAAGGGAGACTCGTTGAAAAAGAGGCTGGGGAAAGGGAAAGAGGGCGGAAAGGAGAAGGAGAAGGAGAAGGAGAAAGAGAAGGCACCGGTGGGGTATATGGGAATGTTCGAGAGAAAAGATGGTGGGGAAGGAAGAGAGGGACAAGGGGGAGAGGAGAAGGGAGAGCGAAAGAAGGGGGGGAAGCGAAGGGAAGGAAGTAAGGGGGGAAGAGATGGGGAAGGGCGCTAATAGCATTCAGAGAGAAGAGAGAGAGAGGAAGGAGAGGGGGAAAGGAGAGGGGAAGGGATAGGCGGGAGAGAAGAGGGTATGAAGAGGATGAGAGGAAGGGGGAGGAGAGAGGAGAAGGAAGGGGCGAGGATGAGGAGAGGAGAGGAGAGGGAAAGAAAGAGGCAAGGGGAGGAGGAAGAAATGGAGAGAAGTGGAGAGGGAGACTGGGGAGGAGCAGCAGAAGAAGCCCTCCAAACTGTTATCTTCTATTATGAACGCACGTGGGGTTGCTATGGGTATTCAGAATTCAAGTATAAACGAAGAGAAATCCAAGGGGATAGAGGAGGAGAGGAGGAGGAGGAAGAAGATTGTGATAACTATGAGTTTGATGAATATGATGAAGATGAAGACGAAGGGAGGGGGAGAGGGAGAGGGGGAGGGGGGGGCAAGAGGGAGTGGGATGAGGATGAAAATCCGACAGAAATAGAGGTAGAGAAAGGGAGAGGAGAGGGAGAGGGAGAGGGAGAGGGAGAGGGAGAGGGGTAGGACAAGGGAGAAATGAGTATGATCCGTACTCGAATGATATCTATAGCAGAGATAGAGAAAAGATGGAGAAGGTGAAGGAGAGGGGTAGAGATGGAGATAGAGAAAGGGAGAGGGAGGGAGGGGGAGGGAGAGAAAGGGAGAGAGAGAGGGAGAGAGAGGGAGAGAGAGAGGGAGAGAGAGAGGGAGAGAGAGAGGGAGAGGAGCAGTCAGGATGATGAGACCTTGAAGAGCAAGACAAAGAGAAGCAATCGAGGAGTGTAGAGTACTCGGGAGGGAGGAAGAGGAGGAGAGAGTGGAGAGGGAGAGGGTCAAACTGACTGAACAGGGAGGGAGAGGGAGAGGGAGAAGGAGAGGTTTAGAGACATAGAGAATGACAGGACGGTAAAGAAAGGAAAGATGCGGGAGAGAGAAGACGAGAAGGAGAGCAGCGATGTGAGAGGTGAAAGGAGTGAGAGGGGACGGGAGAGAAGGAGAGATAGAGACAACGAGAGAGGAAGGGAAGGGATAGAGAACGAAACGATGGAGACGTGCGAAGGGAAAGGGCAAAGAAAATGGAAGGGACAGAGAAGGTGAGCGGGAGAGGACAAGGAGAAGGGGGAAAGGAAGGGAGAGGGAAGGGGAAGCGTATGATTCTCCCGGGGAAATTAGGCCAGCGCCCATCCTCTTCTTCCTACTCCTCCCATCCCTCTTCTCTTCGCTCCTCCCTCCCGCCCGTCTTCTTCCCACTCTCTCGTCCTCTCCGTCCCTCCTCCGCCTTTCGTCAGAACCATCCGCTCTTCTCCTTCTCCCTCTCCCTCCTCTTCTCCCTCCTCTGCTCGTAACTCTTCTCGTAACTCTTCTCGTCCTTCTTCTCGCTGCTCTTCTAGGTCTCCGTCTCCCTCCTCCTCTACATCCCCCTCGTACTCTTCCTCATCCGCTAGGCCTGTCAAGCTTCATTCTGTTAAAGAGTACAAGGTACATATATACACATATACATATACATACACATACACATACATATACACATACACATACGCATACACATACATATACGCATACACATACATACATGTACATATACACGCACTCCATTTACCCTTCCTCTCTTTCCCAACTCATCGATCGGCCCTCTCCTCTCTCGCTCTCTGTTTTCCTTTTTTCTTATCCTCTCTCCCTCTTATCCCTCTCTTTTTCTTTCTTCCTCTTTCTCTCTTTCTTTCTTCCTTTTTCTCTCTTTCTTTCTTCCTTTTCTCTCTTTCTCTCTTTCTCTCTTCCTCTCTCTCTCTCTCTCATTCTTTCTCTCTCTTTTCTATTTTTCTCTCTTTCCTCCACTTCTCCTCTCTTTCCCCCACTTCTCCTCTCTTTCCCTCTCTCTCGCCTAGTCTCTGCCTGCAATTGCCCCCTCCCCCTTCCTAGGCCCTGACTTGGAGAGGAAGGAAATCGTGGATGCGAAGAACAAACACATCAGAATGAAAGAGGCTGCGGAGGCGATCAAGCAAAGGTAAGCAGCAGAGCGAACGTAGTGTACTGTGTAGGCGCACACACATACACATACACATACACACATATACATACGCATACACACATACACACATACACATACACACATACACACATACACATACACACATACACACATACATATGTAGATACACCTGCTCACACTCACACATATCCATGCTGATCCACGCTGACTTGTTCGTCTCTTCCTCTCGTCGTTCTTTCTCTCCTGGCACCTCGATCGACTATACACATAACTCCTCTCTCTACTCTCCGTTTTCGGCTCATACCAACAGGAACGAGCAGAAGATCAAGAGGATGCGGGAGAAGGCTAGGCGAGAGGCAGAGAAGGAGGCAGAGAGGGAGAGAAGCAGAGAGAAGGGAAACGGAAAAGAAGACCACCGCGTCCTCCAGTAGGGGTTCCCACACCACCTCCAGACCTTCTATTGGGAGTAACGGACAGTCGTCAGTTACTGCGGTTAACGGGAGAGGTGGGAAACCTCAAATGGAGAAAGACGGCGGGCCCAGAAGGAAATGGGCGATCCCCCCGAGATCAGAAGGAGGAACGAGGGGAACGAGGGGGACGAGGGGGAAAGAAGTGAAAGGGAATGCGAGACAGAGGAAGGAAGTGGAGGAGGGAGAAGCAGAAGCACCGGAGGAAGGGGGCGGAATCAGAGATATCGGGGGAAACGTTCCTCTTTGGATCCTAATGCAGTACCGGCAAGAGCAGGAAGGACAAGGGGGTGCAGGGGGGTGGGGATGAGGAGGAAGGGGCGAGGGTTGATGAGGTGCAGGGGGGTGGGAAGGGGAAGGTGGAGGTAAGCGGAAGGGAGAGGGGAGAGAGAAGAGAAGGAACGTGTTTGGATTCTCAGACAGAAACGAGAGGAGACTAGACGATGACATGTACGAGCGTCTCTCCGCTGCTTCATCTCGATCTTCGGTATCTTCCGCCTCCTCTTCGTCGTACGCCTCGACGTCCTCCTCCGCTATCCCCTTCCAAAATATTGCTCAAACCAATCAGAGCGTCGGGTACGTTATGGTACAAAACGCCAAGCAGAAGATCCGGGAGAAGCAACTAGACCGAGAGGGGAGAGCAAGGCGGAAGTGGAAGGAGCAAGGGACAGAGACAGAGACAGAGATAGAGATAGAGGTGGTGGGGGGCAGCGGGATGGAGTTGCTGCTCTCCCTTCCTCTCCTTCAGCCATGTCTTCCTTTTCGTCTTCCTCCTTTCGCGCGAGGGCCTACAACGATGCCCCTTCTTCCTCGGTCACCCCGCCTTCTCCCTCCAGTTCTGCGCTGAGAAAAGCAGGCCAGGAAGGGAAGACGATGCAGAGAGAGAAGGAGGACAGGGACCTCCTTAAGAGAATGCTCAGCATCCCTTAGGATCCCTTTATCAACATTATCTTTTCGTTTTATTTTTCGAGACGTCAGCTGCATATGATGTTCATGTCGAGCCCATTGATAAGCTTCTCTCTGTTCTGCTCACCATGTAATGTAATGCATTTGGGCGCTCTGCGTGTACTTTTGCTATTTCAAGTTGCATACATGCGTGCATGTGTATATTGGTTATAATAGTTTTTTTTCTTTCTTTTAAGGGAGTTTACACTAGAATTTATTTTACTTCGAAGATTCCGTTTTTTTTTGTTTTTCTTTATGGTGTTTTAAGCTGGTAGTTGATCGCTCGTCGTGTTACATTCGAAATATTACCGAGTTCTGACATTTACCGAGTTTTTCTGCATTTAGATTGGTATGTGTATATATTTTTGTTTGTTACTTTGTTTTGGTGGGGGAACCCCACCGTAGTTTAAAGTTGTTGGTTTTCGGATGGAATAAAATCCATATTTGTGAATTGAATACGTTGTTCAATAATGATTGTTCAATATGCGATTGACATGTCCATACAGAGTGTGGCCTGCATACCCATAGAATAGCATTTTTGCGCCAAAGAACATCCCGGAAGGTTCAAGCATCTCATATCAGGGGTTATCGTATTTGGCGTTTTATGAGTATGAACTGCGATGTACCTGTTCTCATTACTTGTATACCATTCTGCCTCTCTTTGGTATATTGAATTGTGAGTTTTTTTCTCAGCCCAATTTCAGACAAAAATCACCCAACACAGTCTAAGGTTTTTTTGGTTTTTTTTTTGCTTTATAAGCTTAGCATGTAATTTTGTCGATATAATTCTCATGTTAGAGGAAATTTAGAATTTGTATACTCTAGTATTAGCAAGAGTCTCCTCTCTCCTCTCATTTCGTCGACTTTCTCTGTAAATTCGCGATTTGAACTGATTTCCTTTTGTCCGCAAATATACGTATTCTATTCAAACACTATTTCGTGCTTAGTATTCGTACATGAGTTTTCTCAATTTAATTTTGTACATTCCCCGCGAATGAAACACTGCCATGGAAACATTCAATTTGAGAATAAACAAATAATAAATAAATCATTGTACACTGCAGCGTGAAAGTGAGCCTTTTTTCTAGTTCATATTTGTAAATGTGTAAGAGCTATTAAAATTCACATTCATGAGTAATTTATAATATCAAATGCATGCATGTCCATTAAATTCGAGCTTAGTCATTTCGTGTCAGTCTTGATGCTACAGAAGATATTTATTATAAACTTAAAAATAGCTGTTCCTATCCTTCAGTCAAATTCCCACATGTATAATAATCTCTCGAAGCTTTTTTAGGCCAGATTGTATATCCTTCCATTAAGCACGTATTGTTCGTTTGTTTGTATTGAAGTTTTGTACCGTATTGTCCCACCTGCATCGTTGTATACTCCTCTTCATGTCTCGATATATAGCTGGGCAGTTTTCTAAATATTGGCTAATTGTTCTGCTACTTAAACACACTGTTCCATCACAGAGGCTATGTCTCACCGTAAGTTCGAAGCCCCCCGTCACGGAAACCTTGGATTCCTTCCCCGTAAGCGTTCCACCCGCCACCAGGGAAAGATCCGCTCCTTCCCCAGGGATGACGCCTCCAAGGACCCCCACTTCACTGCCTTCATGGGATACAAGGCCGGAATGACCCACGTCCTCCGTGATGTCAACAAGGTCGGATCTCGTCTCCACAAGAGAGAGACCGTCGAGGCTGTCACCATCCTCGAGACCCCCCCCCATGGTTGTGTGTGGACTCGTTGGATACATCGAGACCCCCAAGGGACTCCGCGCCCTCACCACCGTCTGGGCCCACCACCTCGACGACTCTCTCAAGCGTCGTTTCTACAAGAACTGGTACCGCGTCCGCGCTAAGGCCTTCGACAACTACGCCAAGCGTAACTACGTCGAGAAGAACGGAGCCCAGATCGAGAGAGACTTGCAGCGCATCGCCAAGTACTGTACCGTCGTCCGTGCTCTTGCCCACACCCAGATCCGCAAGCTCCACCTCCGCCAGAAGAAGGCTCACCTCACCGAGATCCAGATCAACGGAGGAGACGCTGCTGCCAAGGTCGCTTTCGCCAAGTCCTTCTTCGAGAAGGAGGTCCCCGTTGACGCTGTGTTCACCTCTTCCGAGATGGTTGACATCATCGGAATCACCAAGGGACACGGAATGGAGGGAGTCATCGGAAGATGGGGAGTCACCGGACTTCCCCGTAAGACCCACCGTGGTCTCCGTAAGGTCGCTTGTATCGGAGCTTGGCACCCTGCCCGTGTTGCCTGGACCGTCGCTCGTGCCGGACAGAAGGGATACTTCCACCGTACCGAGGTGAACAAGAAGATCTACAAGATCGGAAAGGCTGCCCGCCCCGACCTCGGAAAGGAGCGCGCTGAGATCAACTACAACGCCACCACCGAGGCTGACCTCACCAAGAAGACCATCACCCCTCTCGGAGGATTCCCTTCTTACGGATCCGTCAACGAGGACTACCTTATCATCAAGGGATGCGTCGTCGGACCCCGCAAGCGTGTTGTCACTCTCCGTAAGTCCATCCTTACCCAGACCAACTCCAACGCCCGCGAGCAGATCGCCCTCAAGTTCATCGACACTTCCTCCAAGCGTGGACACGGACGTTTCCAGACCGCCGAGGAGAAGAAGGCCTTCTTCTCTGCTTAAGTTTCTTTCTGATGCCGCTTTGCTGTATCGTTCAGTCTCTTATGATCTATTCCACATGAGCAGTGCGTGCGTGGTGAATGCACGTATTCTGTTAATAAAATTCGAACTTACGATAGTGTCTAAGCTTCATGTATCTTGTGTTAATTTGCTTTATTATGAACGTTTAAGTAGCTTGTTGTGTTCCGAATGAATTAAAAGATCGCGAGTCCGTCTGCCAAGGCGATTCGTAGTACTCCACTATTCTTTTGCGGAGAGCATTGCGTAGTGACAGGTGTTAGGGACCACGATTTTTAAGTAAATGTTTAGTTATAAAAAAAAGAAATGCAAGCATTCAGTTTATTGTTATTTAGCGCAATAAAAGCAGGGGTCGCAGATAATAAATAGAAACTTTAGATGGAGTACTCGCTAAATGGAGTCTGATGAGTGAGGAGGAGTGTGGGAGATGAAGGCGTTAGGGTTGGCAGCCCTTCTTTCGCTGAAGTGCTGGATGAGGGCAGGAGAAAGAGGGTGGTCAGCGATTGCCATGATAGAGGGAGAGTACTCCTGCAGCAGTCTCTGTTCGTTCGATAGAGAGGAAAGTGGCACGGGAGAGGCGAGGGAGAGAGCTCGTTGGTAAGCGTTATCTTTGTTGAGAGGGAATAGCCTTCCCATCCTCTTAGCGAACGCAGTCCTCACGTCCTGGGTGGAGTTGAAGACGGAGGTGTACTCTGCCTTTGTGATGTAGTTGTGCGAGAGGAACAACATGTAGTCGGTCACTCCGACTAGGTACGATGTTTCGTCCTCGACCTCCTCTCCCCTCAGCACCCAGGTAGAAGAGGCTGAAAGAGAGAGAAGTGAGGGATCGAATACAAGGAACTCTCCGCTTCCACTGATAGACGTTCCGTAGTTTAGCATAGAAGTGAGGGTGGAACCCTTCATCTCGACGACGTACGTAAGCCCTCCGTAGGGGAGGATCCTCAGGATGTCATACATCGTCAGCAATCCCTTGTTCACCATGTCATCTATCCTCACTGACCCTGCGTTCAGTAAGCAAACATCAACAAAGGAAGAAGAGGAGGAGGAGGAGTTCGACGAGGTGAAGTTACTCAAAGAATCCATCATCGAGTCTGCGATCAAAGTGGTCAACTCACTCGGGCCTGGAGAAGGGGAAAGGAAGGAACGTAGGGTCAGGAACGAAGAAAAAAGAAATTGGAATACACAAAAGGATATCGAAATAAACGAAAAGGGGGAGTGAGTGCAGATAGAATGGAGTAAGGAGCGAATAGCAGTGATTAAGAGCAAGGAGTTGGTGGTAGCGAGCGATGGTTATGGCCAGAGTGAAGCCGAGTCTTAGAGTGGGCATGGCGAGTGAATGTCGGAAATCGATGGGAGCGAACTTACCTGTTCTGACGACCGATCCATATCCAGGGATATTGTGGGTTAGGAAAGCCACCCGCTCAGAGGGGTCGAAGCCCTCCCTCTCGTACCCCTCGTACGCTAGGGCAGTCCAGTAAGCAGCCCTCTCCTCTGCGTATGGGTCAGAGGCGACAGAGGAATCTAGGTTTACCAGAGTCATAGTGAACTTAGCACTCTCAATGGAAGGAGAGTGATACGCTGTTCCGAAAGGAGAGCTAGACAGACTCAGTGCCGTCTTGTTGATTGCGATGTCGTACGAGTACGCAGTGCGTGAGTTGCAGTCAGCCTTGGTGATGAAGAGAGGGTGGGTGAGGGTCCCTCTATTAAGTAAATAGTTTTCATGCTCGTGTCCCCCAATGATCAGATCGATTTCCGGAACGTCGCTTGCCAACGCAGCATCGTTTCCGACGAAGTGATGAGTGATCGCGATCAGCACGTCCCACCCCTTCTTCTCCGCCTTCCACTCCTCGATCTGGGCCTTCACAGCAGCGACGGAGGCAGAGTAGTTGTATATATTGACGTAGGAAGGAAGGGTGGAATCGATAACGACCCCCACGAATGCGAAGGTAACTCCGTCGATCTCCTTGAAGAGTCCCTTGACGATGTTAGAAGGGTAAGTCGTTCCGACTGGGTCAATGTTGGTCGCCACATATGAGAACTCAGATTCCTCCACGCGGGAAAGGAAGGCTGCTTTGTTCAGATCGAACTCATGGTTCCCGAAGGTTGCCAAATCCACTCCTACCACATTCAACAAGTCCACCTGCGTAAAGCAACATCCACACAACAAGCATACGCACAAAGTCAACGCAAGTTAGTTCTTTTGCTGAGGAGGGTAGTCTTGCCCTATCCTCTCTTCCCTCTTCCTCTCCCTCTCCCTCTCCCTCTTACCCTCCCCCTGTTTCTCCCATTCCCTTTTACGCAAACGAAATCATCACTATACATAACACTTATTAAATTTCGTGGAACACCTACCATCTGCTTTCCGTATAGCCTCTCCGTCTTTCCGTCGATGAGAACGGGTGCTAGTCCAAGGGCAGCAGGGCTGAACATGTCTCCAGCGAGGATAGTGAGGCTTTTGTTATTGTACTTGGTCTGCATCTCCTTCCTCAGGGTTGTAAGACGGGCAGGGCCTCCCAGGCCAAGGAGAGGCTCAATCTCATAGATATCATTGAAAGTAAGCAGTCCAATGTGGGTGAGTCCATCGTTGTGGACTGCTTGGGATCTCTCGTTTCTGAAATAATAAGACATAGCGCCCCCTAGCAAAGCAAAGAAAAACACCCATCCTGTGATCGATACTGAGTAAATGAACACCTTTGACTTGTAAAAGGGGCCTCCTAACTCCTCTTGTGCAGATGCACGAGATATGTTGTTGTTTTCTATATCACGTGGATCTACGTATGCATCGCTGTAACATACGAATGAGTGTGGGTCAACGAAGAAGAAATGGATTGATTAGAACTGTATGGAAATTAGAAACGATAGTCGCATAGTCAATACAGATATAAAAAAGAATAGCTTACCTCTATGAGTGAAGCCCCACACGAGTATATACGTATTCAAATCATTGAATGGTGGTTTGTCGATTAGCGATCGCTTAGAGCGAAGTAGGGTGCAAGACTGAGTTCAGGTAGTGAACGTGCATCGGTACAAATAAGGCAACGCAAACAACGAAAAATAAAGATTAAGAGACGAGTATGTAGAATAGTGCCCAGTAGTAGTTTGTGGCATACCTCAGGAACTTTCTCGTATTTATCTGATGATTTCTGCATAGTGTTGAATGTTCAAATACATTATTAAGCTAAGCAAGAAATAGTTTTATAAAACAACGTGAAAACAGTGTCAAGCAGATTACTCGAATGCAAGACTACGATAGTATATTCGTATGTTTGTCTATTGCGGACTAGTTAACAACTCAAACTCAATTATTCCTACCATAGTTAAAATGCCATCTCCACATCAGAACGATCTAGGATCGATCATAGCCCTCACAATTTGATCAAAATCTGTACGCTGTGTTGAACGAGCAACGAATAGAGAACATTTTTAAACTATATGTTGTACCTCAAAGAAATTGTAATGACTTGATTGTTGAGTGTGTTAACATCTTGTTTATTATGTTATAACTTAATCAATAAAAACAAGATAAAGCACAAAAATAAAATAATTCGATTTGTTTGTATTGTAGGGAGCTCTACACGCGTAAGCCCTATTCTGTAAGGGTCATTCATAGAAGAACGACCCTCCTGCATAACTTTGCTTTGACGAACAGCTGTTAAACTACTACCTCGCTCAGCCCCCCGCAGACACATAGACGTGCATGAAAGAAAGCTTCTTGGCGAAAACGGCAACAATCTAAGAGAGGCCCTAATTAAAGGGTATCATTTCGGCAAGTGTGTCACAGGGACTTTCCCCAGGGTGTAATAGAAGTCTGGAACAGGTTCCAGCGTTTTTGTATACCCCGAAAGCAGGATCAGTGCGAGCTCCTACTTGGAGGAAATGGAGGCAATCCTAGCTATAAAATAAGGAAGGGCAAAAATAAGGGTGGGAAGCAAAATATCTAAGTGCACAATCAAATACTATGTTTATAGACATTGTAAAAGGATTACATGTGAGCGTATGTATATAAACCATATATGTATAATGCTAGTACGTTATTTTTTGTTTATGGACTGTATTTTGTAAGTAATATAATGTATTCTTGTCTCAAGAGTCTTGAGTCAAAACCTAGAACGACTCTCAGTATTTCCTCATGTTTTTAACAGGGAGATTTATGAATGATTCCAACTGTCTCCGACAACAAAACTGTTACACAGCTCCATTCCTGCTTGGAGAGTATAAGAGAGTGCATACTACATTCGAGGTAACTAAAATATGTTAGCCAATAAAATGAATTAGTTGACCAAGACCAATATATGCATTTTGGTTGCTCTTGAACTCAATGAAGATTTCAGACATATTATTTAAATTACCGTAAACACGGGCCATATGCAGGCATCTGAATTGGAAACGTGTGATAAAACAGTATAGTTTGTGATAACTTTTTGTTTAATGTATATCGATTTGTAGAAGCGCACATAATGCAGTACATAACAAGAGGTATTACATAGTGAAATAGCGTTCAGAAAGTTGAGTCGCATGCAGGTGCACGCAACTCATCCTATAAACAACTATCACATAGTGAAAGAAAAGACATAAAACTTATTTAAATAAACTGTCTGGCCAAAGACCAGGCACAAGGGAATGGGATAAAAATAACACTACTGCAAAAAATGCAGTAATTCATAAGAGTATAACACGTTTAAAAAGCAGCAGGAAAGTAATCGGAGGAACAGAGCACACTCCTTGAAAGAATAAAAGAAATTGAGTCAGGTCAGCCCATGGCAAGAAAAGAAATCAAGCTGGAACTAAAATCACTGAGTTATCTTAGATGATCTACGCCCGGTACGCCTGGCATCAACAGACTGCTCCAACACTCGGAACAGAATGCACGAAGCAACAAAAGCTGGACACTTAGTGCTTGTTGAGGATATCCTTCAACTGCTGGGCAAAGTTCTTTCCAGAAGCGTCCTTGTTGGCGAAGGCCTGAGAAACATCCCAGAGAGAGACTCCTCCGAAGGAAGACTCCTTGTAGATGGTGTCGATGGTGGAGGCAACCACATCGGAGGGCTTGTATCCAGATCCAGCTCCGGCGACGGATCCAGGGAGTCCGAGGTAGAGCTTGATGTTCTTGTTCTTTGAGGAAGACTTGATCCAGTTAACCCAGGTGTCGAAGTTGAAGTACTTTCCGATGTTGCAGTAGTTGTTGTAGAACTGGATGAAGGCAAAGTCGAAGTCAGCATGGGTCAAAGCGTCGTTGAGAGAAGCGTCGGGGTTGGGGCACTGGGGAGCTCCGGACACGTAGTACTTCTTGGTTCCCTTGGCGTACTTGACTCTGAGGGCGTTGACAAGAGCAGCGTATCCAGCAGGGTTGTTGTTCTCGATATCAAGGTCGAATCCATCGAGGACGGCAGTTCCGAAGGGTCTGGTGCTGGAAGATCCCTCGAGGAACAAGTCCCAGAGAGTGTCAGCGAACTTCTGGGCAACAGCGTCAGAAGAGAATCCGTAGGCTCCAGAAGCTCCTCCGAGAGAAAGGAAAACCTTCTTGTTGTTCTTCTGACAGGTCTTGATTCCAGTCTCGATGTTGGCGCACTTCAAGAGCCCGTTGCTGTAGGTCTCCCAGCAGGCGTTGGCAAAGTTGAGAGAAGGAACTCCATTAGTTCCAGGGAAAGCGGTCATGAAAGAAAGGATGACAAGGTCAACGCTGTCCTGTTCACAGTAGTAGGAGAGGTCCTGCTGGGACCCAGCAGAGTTCTGTCCCCAGTAGACAACAACGTTCTTCTTTCCGTTGGGGTCGAAAGCAGCATAAGCACAGCTGAAGAGAAGGGCTACCAACAAAATGACAACAGAGTTCATAACTATATGTGTTTGCTTTTGATTAGCTTAACAACAGAACTGCGCAAAAATGTTAGAGTATTGACGAAAAAAAAATATCAAATGAGATTTTTTTCGTAATTGAGATTTTTTGGAGACGTATTAAGGTGAGCATAAATAAGCATAATTCGGAGTAGACTATGTATTTTTCACGATGATTCTTGCATAGATTTATACAATGAATACTATTCTATAGAATGATATCGTTTATATGTAGTATAATATCTTAATTGTTGGAATATTATACATTATATATGTCGCGTGCCAATTCAATGCGCACCACGCAAAACATTATATTTGAAAATAACTATGCACGTATTGTATGCGCTCAATAAGCACATGAAAAGTATAAGTGTGTGCATATTTCTTAAACACTAGAAATATGGGAGTATGAACAGCAATCTTATCAGAATCCGAAATATATGTCTATTGCATATGCCTGTCGCATGTTTTCACTTCGTGTGTGATTCAGACGCATGCCTGGCAGAGAGAGATTACGACTGGAAATCAAATGTGTATTCAAGAAACAAAAGGTATGACATTAGAAAATATGTTAATGAAACGTATTTTTAATATGTACAAAGTATTATATTCGCTGTTCTCACCTAGCGAGCATGTACAGAAGGGATTTGTATTGTATTATAATAATGAAATACTATACAATGGCTTTGCCAACTGCTGCAGCTAAGACGTACATGAATGGGCGCAAGATAGGTGGATTTCTTATACTTGCCAATGTGGGATGTAGAAAACCAACGTGTCGAGAACGCTCGTTTAAAGATTATTTGACTGTATGAATGCGTTGTGCAATCTGTTTATACTGTAAGAATGCGATATAATCATACGGCGTATAAGTGGTCTGGATATACCTAGTTCTTTGTTTTGTTGTAGTGAGTACCAAAAAGCGTTATATGAATGTTATTCTTAATGCATGCTCTAATCACAACGGCTGTTGGGAAAGATAAATGACCCAAAAATAGAATGTTGTGCTTCAATCGGGTAAATGTATGTATTCTCAAAAGCATGTGCGTGTGAGTTGCAGACACATATGTCAGCATAGAAGTGTGAAATGTAAATGAGTAAAGGAATAGATAAATGTGAGTAAATATCACTTTTAAAAAAAATGCGCTTTGTTAATGTACACTTGACTAAGCTAGCTGGGAAATGAACGAAATCTCAAATTGAGTGTGAACTAGAAACTACCTCTGAACTTCTGCATTAGGTGTAAATACAACTTATTTGGTGTGTATTTGTATCTTTACGTCAAGGTTTTGCTTGTTTGTATAGAGTTTGTCGAAAAAGTGAAAGTATATAGCAGTTTTCTGTTGAAAAATAACACCTCAACTCTCCCCAACGCAGAACACACTAGCACCACGCTTATTCTACCTTCATTGCAAGAATATTGTAGTTAGCCCGTAATATATCTACATCTAGAAACAGTAGGTATAAGAGTCTGTTTGACGTCTGGTTTTACAGAGTTGGCTTTGTAGAATAGTAAATTCTTGACTAAAACCAATGAGGGTTAAGGTAAGGTTTGAAGACAAAACAGAGGAGATTGTGGAAATAGATGAAAATGACTCCATAGAGGCCCTGAAGAACCGCATAGCAAATAGAATTATTCGTACGAGAAGCGACTCGGATGATGTGTGTGAATTTCTGTCGTCGACAGGGACAACTGCGGTTCAAGATGTGATAGAAAGGATGGATTTGAAAGTTGGTTTTCCTTTGCAACGAGTGAACGAGAAGAACGAATGTTTGTTGAAGGAAAGTACAATCAAAACGGGTGACGTTATTACTGTAGAGATAAGTTCTGTTTGTAAAGATGATATTGGCGACGAGAGGGGAAATGGAATGAAGGACGAACACCAGAAGAAGATAAAGGGTATGCTGGAGGTTTTAGAGGCAAACTCGCCCTTACTTGACGCAAGTGCTCAGAGATTCAAGTTAGTTGACACTTTCAACGGGAAGTTCAGCTACATGGGAAACGGAGATGAAGACGACGAGGACGAAGATGATGTCGAAAAGGCGGAGTCGGATGGAGATGTGGAGAGGGCGATAGAAAAAGAGATGGAGCGAGGGAGGGACAGTCTAGAGAGGGAAAGAAAGGGGAAGACGGTTCGCCTCAATGGGAGGTTCACTTATGTCAGGAGGGGGCACGAGGGGGTAGGGGATGAAGATGATGACGAGGACGAAGACTGGGAAGGGGAAGAGGTGAAGGCAGATGTAGAAGAGGGAAATAGAAGTCAGGAGAGAGAAGCAGTAACGGGTATGGAGGAGAGAGGGGAGAGAGAGAAAGAAAAGAACAGGATAAGAGATGTAGTAAATGCTAAGTTCAGCTATAGGACGGGTGAGGGTGGCGAAGAGGAAGAGGATGAGGAGCAGGAGGAGCAGGAGGAGGAGAATGAGGAAAAGGAAGCGGGAGGGGAAGAAGAGAAGGAGGAGAAAGTTGAGGGAGGGAACGAAGGCAATGTGAGGAGGTTGGTAAATGGAGAAGGGGTAGAGGAAGAGAAAGAGGAAGGGTGCGGGGAAAGAAGGGGGGAAAACAGGAAGTGGTGCTTGTGCTGTGTGGCATATGCGGGTCTGAAAACGATGCATGTAGGAAACATTGTTATCTGTGCGAGCAAGCACTAGACGGAAAGGAGGAGAGCAAGGGAGAGGAAAGAAAAGGAAAGGGAAAAAAAGGGATGGGGGAACAAGGAGGAAGGGATGGGGAAGACAGTGGAGGGGAGCAGAAGCAAAGGGAGCGGGAGAAGAGTGATAGAGAAGAAGAGGAAAGGAAGGTAAGGGAAAGGGAAAAAGATATGATAAGAAGAGAGGAAGAAGACGAAAGGAAGGCGAAGGAAAAGGAAGAAGGGGAGAGGACAAGAAGGGGAAAGGAAGAAGGAGAAAGGATACGACAGAAAAAGGAAGAAAGTGAAGAGAAGGAATGTGAAAAGAGGGAAAGTGAAAAGAGGGAAAGTGAAAAGATGAGAAAAGACAGGGAACGACATGAGAACGAAGAGAAGGAAAGAAACGATAGGGAAAGAGAACATGAAAAGGAAAGGGAAAGGGAAAGGGAAAGGGAAAAGGAAAGGGAAAAGGAAAGGGAAAGGGAAAAGGAAAAGGAAAGGGAAAAGGAAAGGGAAAAGGAAAGGGAAGAAAATGAGAAGAGAGTGAAGGAAATAGAAGAGAAAGATAAAGAAAGGAAAGAGAAGGAGCAGAGGGAGAGAGAGCAGAAGGAACAAGAAGAAAGAGAAAGTAACGAGAGGGAAAGGGAGGAAAGGAGAAGGGGAGGAGTGGAGGAGGAGGGGGAGAGAGGAGAAGGGAGGGGAGAAGAAGGTGATGTTTCTGTACCTGAGGAGAGGGCGAATGTGAGTGGAAGTATGAATGATCTGGACGCAGTGGATCCTGAGGTTGAAAGAATAATGAGGCGAAGAAGGGAGAGGGAGGAGGAGAGGAGGAGCCGAGAGAGTGGAAATATGAGCGAGCGTGGGGGCGGAGACCTATTGGTTCGCCTGGCTCGTCACCTCTGCGCAGAGATCTCGACTGAGTGGGAGAGAACACACAGCTGGTTGTGCCCTTCGTGTGCCACTATCAACTCCACTGATTTACGCGCATGTTCCTCTTGTTCTGCGTCTCAGCCAGGGTTAGCTGCGCTCGAAGGGGAAGGAGAGAGGGGGGAGCAGGAGGAGGTGGGGGAGCAGGACGTGGTGGAGGAGCAGGAGTAGGAAGGAGAGAACGTGAAGGAGAGGGAGCGGATGTTGGAGAGAGAGGGATAAGGGAAAGAGAAGGGAGCGAAAACATCTCCTCCTCTCCATCGCCGTCCTCTCCTCGTTCCTCTCCTTCACCCTCTTCCTTGCCCCCTCTTCCCCTCCCCCCCTCCTCTGTATTGCCCATTCGTTCCATTTCCTCTCTTTCTTCTCTTTCTTCTCTTTCTTCTCTCTCTTCTCTTCCTTCCCTCTCCTCTCTTTTTTCTCATCCCTCAGAAGATCAAGGAGACAGGCAGAGAAGGAGTAGTAGGCAGAGTAATGAAAGAAACGGAAGGAGTGACGATAGAAGTGATGGAAGAAGTAACGGAGGCAGAGGTGCTGTGGGATTTACTCCTAGGGAAGAGCGAAGTCGAACAGTCAGACCAAACCAACGGAGGACACTTGGACAGAGAGGAGGCTTCTATCAGAGAGGGGGGTGGACGAGGAGGACCGCGGAGAACAGGAGGTGGAGGGGAGGAGACTGAGGGAGGCTGAGGTTGACCGCCTCCACAACCTGTTCTCCATCTTACACAATAGAGGGACCGTCATCGACGGAAAGTTCCATTGTGTATGCGGAAACATCCAGAATGAGAGTCTGATCCGATGCAAGCAGTGCAAGGTGAGGAATGAGAAGGCGTGGAAAATCTTTATTGGAGAAACGAGCGGGCAGCAAACCAGAGAGAGGGAGAGGGCTAGGGAAAGGGCTCGCGAAAGAGAAAGGGCGCGTGACGAACAAGACGAAGCGGGGTTGTGGAATGAACAAGATAGAGATAATCGGATTCAGGTAACAAGAAGAGGAGAGCCTGCAATTCCCAGTGATTTTGAATCTTGTTCTATCGTATAGTGAGTGCGTGTGCATGCATACACGAGTACATTTTAGTTGTCATTCTGTGGTTTACTCTTGTATTAAATAGGAAATAAACAAAACATATTAAAGTATATGACTATGTATGTTTTATTTGTAATGTATCTGCAATTATTGCACATGGTAATATAACCTCTCTTTTTTATGAGCGAAAGCATATAGTTGGTGAGTCCTAACTTTGGACTCCTAAAAGGATGAAGCGCAGCAAGAAAGCTAACGTAGTGTGTGGTTACTCAGTATTGTAGAAACAAAATACAATATATATGTGAATTAAATAATCTTCGTAATATTCCATCTCGGTGATTTAAGGTTGTCTGCATCATGAGGGTGAGTATATCTTTTCGAACTCTTTCTACCATTCTGTCACTTGCGTCCCTGAAAATATCTGAAATACTGATACACAGAATTTAAATTGTACGTAAGAAAATAAGCGTATCAATGCATGAGAGTTGTTAATTTTGTACGTAATGTCTAATAGCACTAACTGATATTTTTTTGATTGCATGTGCGCCTGAAAAAAATATTGACATTTTGTATGCGTCAAAATACATAGAGGTCTTCCTGGTGCTAATTTTGGAAGCAGGCGATTGCTGATTTAGAAATAACCAGTCTTTAACACAAGGCGAAGTTATACGTATCCTATAATTTAGGAAATAAGCGTGTGAGTATACGGTATATTAAGTGTATTGGAAGTCATTAGAATATACCCTTACATATTATAAGATGAGCAACCAAAGAGAAAACGCAGCTCACCTGCCTCCCAGCCAAAATTCATCGGGTGCTCAATACCCCTTACCATCTTTCTCCTTCCCCACATACTCTCTGCCGGAAGACATACCTTCTCCTTCCTTTTCTCCCTCGCCATCTGTGTCTCATTCTCCCTCCTCTTCTCTCTCCCCCTCTCCTGAGGAAAGTGACGGTGAGGGCGTGGAAGAAGTAAAGCAAATTAAAGAACACAGAAACCATGGCGAAGGCTACGAAGAGGGTGAGCTGTTGACAAACGAAGACTCGGTCCTAAATGAATATAGTCCGGGAGAAGAGGACTCCGAAGAGGATGTTGCCACGACTGAATTGTAAGTAGTGATGTAACGTATGTCTATGACTGACAACTTTCCCTCATTGTGTATCATGGGACGACATGCTAGAAAATCTTGCGTCTATCCGATCAGTCAGATGCTGATGTATGTGTTGGATATGACTTTGTTTGTATGATGAAGCGAGGGTGGTGCGTGATAATGCACATCGCATCCTGTTGTTGTATGTGTAGAAAGGGTCAGAGTGTTTGTTTGAGTGTACTGTAGTTATCATGTGTCGATATGCTGTGGTCGGTCACAAGTGAGATTGCAGCTGTTCTAATTGTTTGTGCGGTGGGACCTCCTTGTGTATGTATTGTATGTTCGGTTCAGAACATCTTTAATTTCGATGGAGAGCGGAAGGTGTAGAACCACATCTACCGAAACTCCCACCTTCACCTCCTCCACCGCCTCCCTTGCTCCCCCTTCCCTCGCCTCTGCTACCAATTCTCCTTCTCTCTCCTCCTCCGCCAGCCCCACTTCTGTTATCCCTCGGATGGACAGTGATGAGACCTCCGACAACTTCTCCTTGTTGTTCGTGATCTTCCTTGGATTCATCTCTGTTCTCGTAATTCTTTTCCTCAATCTTCCCCCCTTCAGTCCGCAAGATCTCTCCAAAATTAACCAGTATGTTATTCTTCCTGGCATTGTCTGTATACTGGCATATGCCCGGTGTCAAGCTATATACATATGTCCGTGCGATCACATATATATCGAACTGTTTTTAAGACATATCAATGTTTCCAAGCGTGTGAATGTACAATATATGTGCTCGTGTTCATAAAATCACGAGTGGTACCTATTCGTATGTATGGCGTCCTTGTAATCTTCTAACTCTCTCCTCATGTACGATACATTTTAAATGTGTTTACTCTCCTCCTATGTAATCTTAGTCTCCCTGGCTCTCTTGAAGACGTGAAGGAAATGTCAGATGTGATACTGAAATACAAAGAAGACTACTTCCTATTCGTGTTTACTTTCTTTTCCTTCGTATATATCTTCCTGCAATCCTTTGCTATTCCTGGTGCTATTTTCCTGTCTGTTCTAGCTGGTAAGTAGCAGTGTGTGTATGACCTTCTATACGTACACACTGTTAAATATATATATCTGATCCAACACAAGTTTACTTTCTAAAACATACGTACGTCAATATAAATGTGGGTGATTGTGCATATGTATCAATGTAACAGGTCCTTTATTTGGTTTGGTGAATGGAGTACTGATTGTATCAATGACGTCGACCATTGGGTCAGCCATTTGCTACTTCATCTCTAAGAAACTCCTGCATCATCTGATATCGACCAAGTTCCCTCATTTGATAGAGAAGATGAGACTCTTGATTAAGGATCACAGGGATAACCTCTTCTTCTACCTCCTCTTCCTCCGCATTTCTCCCCTCCTTCCCAACTGGTTTATTAACCTTGGGTCTCCCATTCTCCACGTGCCGTTTTCTTTTTTCATTTTGTCCACCTTTATCGGTGTCATCCCCGGAAACTACATCCAAGTCTCCATTGGTGTAACCCTTTCTGCGCTCTCGAAGGTATGATAGTGTTCTTGATCTTTGACTGTTCGTTCGGATAGTTCTGTTGTATCTGTGTTTCTAGAACAGCTTGCATAGCGGTGAACTAATGAATAGTATATTCTCTATACGTGCATGTCTTAAACTTAGTCTGGAGGAGAGTTCTCACGAGGAAAGGCTGCATTCTCCCTGTTATGTATTGGATTGGTTGCTCTGATTCCTGTTTTGATCTCAAAGTTAATGAAGAAGAAAACGGCGCAATCTTCTTTCCCCTCTGAAATATAACAAAGCATTGTTCTGTGTTTATTTCTTGTTAATTTGTGTTGGTTGGTTAGTTGCGTGGATTTTTGTTTTAATGGATATCATGTCATGCACATATAGTATAGAGTATTTCATAATTGGTGTATATGTGTATATGTAGAAGTATTATTCGTTTAAATATTATTTGTTAAGCATAATGTTTGTTGTTGCGTATTGGTTATTTGCATGTTTCACAGATTTACATGTTTCGTAGTGTTTACTGTTCGTTTTCTGTTCGTTTTCTGTTTCTCAGTCTATGTCAGCATTAATTTTTTTTTATCTATACTCTTTTTCCTTTTGTTATTTATTGTTCCTTCTTGTGGAAGTACGTAATAAATGTGTTATTAATCCTCAAAAGCAAGCTGCAACTGAGTTCACGGAACTCAGGTAGAGAAATCAGAAAATAGTAGCGAAAAGGTTATAGTATCCATGGTCTGTGTAAAGTGAAGTACGTATTTCAGCTATATTTAGAAATAAATGGATATGTTCACGCACGTATAATGTGGTGGGGGGCTGTTTTACAGCCATGCGATAAAAATCAAGCCTCTTGTGATTGTTTCAAATATCAAAAGGTAAACTGTGTTTTATGCTATAATAAATACAAATATTCGAGAATTTTTCCAAGTTTATTGTCAAGAATATGTATGTTGTTGCGTGTGAAATCTTAAAACTGTTCAGTTTCACATTTTCGCGCATAACAAATACATAATGTAGTTTTAAAGATATTATAGGATTTTACCAATAAGACACACATGATTTCTTGCGCAAAAAAAAACAGATATGCAAACAATGCTGATAAATAAAAGATATAACTAACACCAGAATACAAAATATATAATCATATTATGATTTATAGAGCGAGAATACGTAGAATTATAAGGTTTTATATCTTGTATGGACCTCAGCCTACTGCATTCTGCTGCATTACTGTGCACTCTGGAAATTAACACGAAATATCTATTTTATATTGTTTTGTAGGGATGAAGACAAAATCAAAAGAAACTCTAACTACTTTAGAATGCCTATGGTGAAAAGAAAGCATGCTCAGAGGAGTGCGGATTGTACGTACGGGTACATCTCAAATCCAACGCAAGCGAGAAGACTACGAAGCGAATAGTATGCGAAATAGCTCAATGGGGGAAAGTGTGTGGCTATTAATTTAATTTATTTACAGTTGATATTTCCTACAGACTATATATATATCTTCAACAAACATAGAAATACACGACTGCTTACACTAAACAATTGAAGTTGCAACCTAATATAAAATAGTAAATATTGTATACAAGGGTATGAAAAAAACAAATGGTAAATAGCCACACCAACATAACATAAACTTTCTACATGTGAAATACTAGGCACACACCGCATATACACATACATAATTGTGTGCATCGTGATAAACATGTATATAGAAACAAAAAGTAGCAAACCCGATGAAGGAGAGAATTGTGATTGAAGAGTGAGAAAGATAAAACGAAGGTAGTTTCATAAAAACACAGCAACCCACAATGGAGAGAAGGAAACTATGCAGACGAGAGGAAGAGTTACAAAACATAAAGAAAACATGATACTTGTTGAAGAGGAGACAATACCGCGTGACGTAAAGAAACAGGGGAACACGAAGGGAAATATAGAAGACGGCATGGGAAAAGAAGGCAATGATTTGCAGGCAGTGTTACGTGTAGACTGAACATACAATTGCTCAATACACAAAGACACACGCATAGCCCTCTCTCCTTCTGATCACATGCACGCGTTCACATCTTTCCTTCCACGTCCCCACCCTTTCTTCCATTCTTCTGTCTGTTCTAGCTGCCTCTCCACCACTTAGACTCCACTTACCACACTCCGAACCACTTTCCAGTGGAAGTAGGGGCAGCAGCAGGAGCAGCAGCAGGGGCAGAGAAAGAGGGCTCAGTGGGAGCAACGAGGTCGGGGTGGAGAGCATCGTAGTCCACTGCAACCTCCTCGAAGTTAGGGAAGGCGAAGCGGGACACGGCCAACACACGCTCAGGCAACTCATCTCTGTGGGAGCCAGAGATCAAAGGAGTGGGATAAAAGAGAGGGAAGAGGTGATTAGTCACGAATGAATGCGGACCATACATCAATCATATATTACTCTGCAATAAACAACAAAGGAAGACAAGTAGCATTTGAAATAGATATACAACGGAGAGGAGACAGAGACAGAGACAAAGCAAATGCAATATAACGCTATATGTGGTTCAAACGTACTCATTCTGTCCCTCAAAGAGGAAGGCCATGTCTCCAGCCATGACTGACGTGGACTTGAGGATGACTCCGTTGAGCATACGGGCGATCGAGGAGGAGGCGATGTCGATGTTGATCTCGACGTACTTCTCTCCGATGTAGTGGGCGCAGTTCAGCTTCTTTCCGAGGATCACAGGGCGCTCTCCTCCCAACTTGTCGACAGTCATCTTGCAGAGCCAAGGGGCGTTGAACATGCGGAAGATGTACTTGAACTTGTTGTTGCGCAAAGCATCATCTCCGTTGCGGTACTTCTCGTACAGGTTGTCAAACACGAGGTCCTATTCAACAAAAGACATTCATGGAAAAAACAACAGTAATACATACAAATAACAGGGAGGCGAGATTGTGGAAACATAGGGAAGAACACAAGAGAAAGGGAAATATTAGACGATACAGAGAAAAGAAAAAATAGTAAAAGCAAACGAAGAAAGGTAGAAAAAGAACAAGGCACGACATCAGGCACGAGAGGGAGGTTTACCTTTCCAGGGGGAAGGATTCTTCCAAAGAGGAGGACGACGTGGTAGGTGGGGGGTCCAGGGGTCATCCAAGTCACGATGAAGAACTGGTTGTAGCACTTCTCCGCGTTCTTCTCGATGTACTCCTTGACCTCGGGCATGTGCTCAGCCACGTTCCAGATGCGCTTCTCACTCTTGTACACTACGTATCCATCACACAACACAAACGCAAAATACACAGAGTCAGTCAGAGATGGAGAAAATATGGGGTATACATACGTAACCAACAAAGATCAGTCAATAATACAGCTAAGAAACACGAATCAGCTCGGATAACTCACAAACATCATTCATTACAAACAAATATATACCCTCAATATTTTAAGCGCATATACATAGAACTTGCTGGAAATAGTGTTTTGCTGGAAAATAAAAAAAAACATCAACTGTTTCTACTCAAACACAAAAAAAATAAAGGGAGAAAGAAAAGATTCCTAGAGAGAAAGAAACAATTAAATTAACCTACCGTTGAATCCGATACAAGCGAAGGCGGCGTCATCGGAGGGAACCTTCACGGCGTCCTTGAGGTAGTTCTTTCCACGGATGGCGAAAGAGGCAACTCCGTCGTCCCATCTGGCCTTGTTGTAGTCGGTTTTGTCCTCGTTGGCAGTGTTGGGGACAACGTTTCCGTCGTTGTTAATCTTCACCAACACCTGGGGGAACTTCTCGGCGTTAGAGTTCTACTCACACACACACATGCAAAAACACACACACAAAAGTACATACATATAATAGAACCCTGTTATTTTCATTCATCCAAGTAACGCACACTCCGCAGGCACGCACTCTCATTTCTACCCTCCTTTAAATTCCCTCCCTCCTTTCACTAGTCAACTCATTTGCTTCACTGAAAACACGAATACGTACCAAGGACTCAGGGAGGTTGGACTTGTCAAGAGTAGAAGGTTGGGAGTTGGCAAGGGAGATTCCCTCAGAGGGAGAACCAGACTCAGCCTTAACATCCTCCTCAATGCTGAGATTCTTCACCTGCTCCAAAATCTGTTCTTCGTTGAGATCACTCATGCTGAACTATACATATCACCATTACAGAAAAAAAACATATATACTGTTAGTACCCTATTTATATTTCGCATCTGATTCTTCGAGTATTCGTATAATTATCACTCTCGCATCACTCATTTTTTTTCACAAATAAAAGTTTCGCCTAGTTGATTCAGATTCAAACACGTAAATAAACCTAACAATCTGACACTTTTTTTAGAGAATAGCACGAAAATAGTTATTAAACACAACGCAGTTACATGAAAGGTGAGGTGTTTTCAAATTATATGGTACAATTCCCGTTATAAATCCATCACATGTTGTAAACAAGCAAATTCTCCAGCTAATAGCGGAAAAAGATTTTGAATAGATTTCGCAAGATGCCCGTCATCGATTTTTTTCATCTTTCCACTCTTAATTTGATAGTCTACTACACCGAAAACTCATGCTCTAATTTATACAGTCACTCCACTCCCATATGCCATGCTATAGATTCGTTCATATGCATGCCATTTAGTTGTGTACTACAAAGTTTCATTTTCTAATCTTAAATTCGTTTTGCCTCCCAGCGTAATGAATGCTAGCGTGATCCTGGAAACTGCACAGAGCGAAAAGGAGCTCGGGGTAAAGGAGTTCAAGGACAAGAATTACCCTATCGCCAAAATGCGTTTTGAGTGCGGTTTGCGTGCCATCTTAAAATATAAACTTTCCAAAGGCGAGCTAACTGAGGATATGTCCCCTAAAAAAATCAATGTAAGGATTATGTTTTCGTTCACTGCTTCCTTTATTGTTAATTAACGCAAAAATAATACCCGCCACGCTTATCCATACGTAATATACTATGCCTCTATTATATTTTCATCCATTGTTTGCACACATACGCGCTATATGATGCTGCTGCTTATGAAACAATCTACCTTTTCTCTTCGTTGTTCGTCCCCAACAATACAATACAACCGCGCCTAATCAATATCCTGCATAAATATACCTGGGAAAATTAATATTTTATGATAAATTATCCGATGGATACTGGAAAAATAACCGCGCTTACTTACTTGAAAAAAACGTGTGTTAACGTCATCGGAACAGATCTCTGGGCCTCTGGATCCCTTGACGGATCTTCAACTCTCTCTCTACTTGAACATTGCCCAGGCTTCACTCAGCATGGCTGAACCCGATCAGCTGGCTGTTCTGAGAGCGACTACAAATGCATTGATTCTCTCTCCTCTGAACGAGAAAGCTTTGTTTAGAAGAGCTGCTGCTTTTTCTCTCAGAGGCCAGTGGCAGAGCAGAAAGAGGTACCTCGGAACCAGAAGACTTCTCAAGGTTCGTGTCCACCCGCAACCTCACAGGACTATAATTGCCTTATGTATCATGGATTTTGATTTCGTTTTCGTTCCCATTTCTTGTCCTTAACTGAGCTCTACTAATCTTTTTTTTTTTTTTTTGCTATGCTCGATCTTCCTCGCTATTTCCTCGACTCATGATTTGATCCACCGCCCTCGCTTTCCATGCGATATATACCTGTTGAATATGGTGTTTATGTCCATATCATATCTTATCAACACGCTCTTAGATCCACTACCCCGAAGGACAGGGGCTGGTTTACCTCGAAAAGTACCCTGTACCAGCAAAGGAGAGCGATGCTGGGGAGACATTCGGACGCTTGATGAGACTGAATCAGCAGAGTACACGTGTGCAAGAAGCAATGGACTCAAACCCTTCTCAGGACGAGATCAAGGCCTTCACCCAAAAACAAGAGAGCCTCTTCAACCGCCTCGTCGAGAGTCTAAGTGAGTCACTGCCTTTCTATGAGGAGGAGGAGAAGGAAGAGGAGGAAAAGGAACAGAAAAAGAAGGCTCAGACAAAAGACCAGCAAGAGAACGTGAATAACGCATCCCTACAAACTGAGGACAAAAAGAAACAGGAAAAGAAAAGTGAAGTACCCGAAAGTAGTGATGAGGAGGCGGAGGAGGAAGACAGTGAGGGTGAGGACAAACAAGACAACGCGAGAAGATATAAAGACGGCTGCTGAGGATGCGAAGTGACAACGAAGATGAGTGCAGGGAGGGATGGGATGGAAATAATACTAATGCATGCACGAAGCTTACAAACGCAATTCTGGCATTGTTCGGGAAGTACTAGATAACTTTTTACAACATTTATTTCTATTTGTAGTTAATTTCAAACTCATGTTCTTACCTTCTACTCTTTTATTTATTTTAATGCATTTATATTTTGTCACGATACCTGCTATTTCTTGGTGCTATTACCTGTGGATGCAAATGCGTGAGCTTCTACACGATGTGTGTGTGTGTGCACATGTTTAAGCGCTGCTGTGCTCCACACACATTCAACATCCTGCTTCCTTTCTTTGGTTTTAGACACCCTCGCTTTGATTTACTACACTTGCTTGAATTCATTTTCATTTACTATCAAGTTCATTTCTTGCCTTCTCGATACTTAACTTAGTATGCGTACAGTTAGACACTTGGAGTGACAAGCTAGATAGAATAAAGGAACAGAGCTTTTGTACGAGTCTAACTCATATAGTACAGAGTACCTTATTCGTTCACCCATCTCTTCACATATTTTCCCTTTTGCGATTGCACTAACATGTTATGATTTATGATACATTTATTTGTAGTAATCGCTCTGGTCTCTGCACAATATCTACTTGCAACACCTTCGTACAACTACACCAATATATTCATCAGATGCTTTATCCTGCTATGCATCACACATAAAAATCTTCGTTGGATGCTGACATTCAGTGCAAAACTTACATATATATTGATTCGATAGGCATTTTCCTTTCAAGTCACAATCATACACAAAATAATAACGAAAAATGCGTAAACACTTTGCAATTACTTTCGTTTCCAAATGATCATTATTTCCTTGAGTATGTTTACCTGTAATATTTACAAGCTGCAAAAAAAAAAAAAAGAAAGAAAGGATGGGAACAAATAGATTCTAAACAATCACGTATTGGTGCATAGAAGAATACACACAAACATTATTGAATAGGAGAGGCCTTAGACGTTTACACTATACACATCGAGGAATGATATTATGTACTTACTAAACTATACAAAAACATAATCTTAAGAATTACACACAGATGAGATGAACTATCACGAGCATTTTTGTAATTTGTTTTTCTTGCACATAAACGTCATTACCATTCGTGCCCGTAAATTTTCTTTTTCTTTTTCGCCTTTTTAGATCATGTGTCGGAATGAAATGAGAAGAATTAGTTAGTCCAGATAAGTCGCGAGTTTATTCCAAGAAAATGAAGGAAATAGATGAAGATAAGGAAAAGATAAATGTCATAATAAATTGTTCAGATAAATAAATATCTTAATCAATTATGCATAATATATATAAAGTTGTTAATGACGCGTTTAAAGGCATGCAGTGACGCGTCATAATTTCAGTCATTTCCCAATTGTTCGGGATATTTGAAGGAAAAGAATATCAATAATCGACACATGTATTCAATGGAGAAACGTAGTATTAACAAGTGTTAGACATAATATCGAGAAATAAGCAAGAAATCAATAGTTTACATTGTAGGCCAATATAGTAATGCATTTATACCTCTTCAATTCAAGGAAACAGTGCCAAACTTTAGGTTAACATGACAATACTGTATGATTGTGACATTATACTAGATTTGTGCAGTTATTTCTCTAATCATTAATATGATATCTAGATTGTATGTAACATATATCATATTTTCATATATTAAATATGTAAATATGATATAATTTGGGAGAAATATGACATAAAACAAGATAAAGAAAATGAAAAATCTCAATTTGAAAGACTAGTAAAAATCTATTTTGTAGCTTTTTTTCTTTTCATTTTTTTGATAGTAGAATTTACCTTATCAATTTAAACAAACGATATACACATGTGAATAAAGCAGAGAATTCTGTTACATTATTCACAAGTAATATAGTATATAATAATTATCTAGGTATAGGACCATTGCGGAATTTCAAACGATTGAAGATAGAACATTTCCAAATATTTTTGACGATTTAAACATTTAACAATTTTTCTTTTGGAATGCTTCAGATTATTTACCATACCCAGCACTTTTTATTATTTTTTTTTTATTTCGTATAGCTTATTTGTATTTTTCGTTAACGTTGTTTTACTTCTTTTTGAACTTCAGTTTTTCAGCAGAATGAAGAAGGTGTTTTCCTCTGAAGAGTACAGACTCCCTGAAGGAGGTAACTACAATATTATATAACGTGTTACATGTATGCATAATAAGATCACCTTAGTTACACAAAAAAATGCGACTGCACGTATTTCTTGGAGAGCGTTGCATTTGTTATTTTTCTTTTCTTACAGATGTTCACTTCTTGGATTTCTTTCTAACTCATTACCATTGCTTTGCATTTTCCATCATTTAACTACGAACAGTCACCGCCAAGGTTGTTGGACGTACCGTCACTATCACCGGACCTCGTGGAACCCTCTCCAAGAACTTCAACCACATCAAGATCGACCTCAAGCTCCTCGAGAAGGGAAAGCTCATTCGTGCTGAGGTTTGGTTCGGAACCAAGGCCACCGTTGCCACCATCCGCACTGTGATCTCCCACGTCAAGAACATGGTCACCGGAGTCACCAAGGGATACGAGTACAAGATGAAGCTTGTGAACTCCCACTTCCCCATCTCCATCACCGTCGAGGGAAAGACCATTGAGATCCTCAACTTCCTTGGAGAGAAGATCACCCGCCGTGTGCCCCTCCCCGAGGGAGTCACCCTTGAGCGCCCTAAGGACATCAAGGACGAGATCATCCTCACCGGAGCGACATCAACACTGTCTCCCAGACCGCTGCCAACATCCACGGAATCACCCTTGTCCGTAACAAGGATATCCGTAAGTTCCTCGATGGAGTTTACGTCTACGCCGCTGGAACCGTCGTCAAGGACGAGTAAATTGCTGAATAAATGCATCATTCTAGCTGACTTCGCTTGCTTCCCATCTTTTCCTTTGTCTCGTAGTACTTTTAGCCCTGCCGTTCTTTCTGTTTGGTCTAGTTTAGTTTAGTTTTGGAGTTAGTTTAGCTGTCAATAAAATAACACAATTGATTAAATACGTGTACAATAATAACCATGCAATTTGATTCAGCAATTTACTCGTCCTTGACGACGGTTCCAGCGGCGTAGACGTAAACTCCATCGAGGAACTTACGGATATCCTTGTTACGGACAAGGGTGATTCCGTGGATGTTGGCAGCGGTCTGGGAGACGGCGTTGATGTCGTTTCCGGTGAGGATGATCTCGTCCTTGATGTCCTTAGGGCGCTCAGGGTGACTCGGGGAGGGGCACGGCGGGTGATCTTCTCTCCAAGGAAGTTGAGGATCTCAATGGTCTTTCCCTCGACGGTGATGGAGATGGGAAATTAGAGTTCCACAAGCTTCATCTTGTACTCGTATCCCTTGACTCCGGTGACCATGTTCTTGACGTGGGAGATCTTGCAATTGCGGATGGTGGCAACGGTGGCCTTGGTTCCGAACCAAACCTCAGCACGAATGAGCTTTCCCTTCTCGAGGAGCGAGGTCGATCTTGATGTGGTTGAAGTTCTTGGAGAGGGTTCGAGTCCGGTGATAGTGACAGTACGTCCAACAACCTTGGCGGTGACTGTTCGTAGTTAAATGATGGAAAATGCAAAGCAATGGTAATGAGTTAGAAAGAAATCAAAGAAGACATCTGTAAATAACAAATGCTTAAGCAATCTTTTATTTGTAATAAGGTGATCTTATTATGCATACATACGATATATATGTATGGTGCCTCCTTCAGAAATTGTACTCTTCAGAGAAAACACCTTCTTCATTCTGCTGAAAAACTGAAGTTCAAAAAGAAGTAAAGCTGAAAAATACAAATACTTATAAAAACAAAAAATAATAAAAATTGCTGAGAATTTGGTAAATGTCTGAAGCATTCAAAAGAAGAGTGACCAAATGTTTAAATCGTCAAAAATAGCTTTGGAAATGTTCTATCGTTGAAATTCCGCAATGTGTACCTAGATAATTATTATATACTATATTACTTGTGAATAATGTAACAGAAATTCTCACAACTTATTAAAACATATTGATAAGGTAGAATTCTAGTCAAAAAAAAAATGAAGAAAAAAGCTACAAAAATAGATTTTTACTAGTCTTTCAAATTGAATTTTCATTTTTCTTTAATGTGACACATGTCATATTTCTCCCAAATTATATCATATTTACATATTTAATATATGAAAATATGATATATCGATACATACAATCTAGATATCATATTAATGATTAGAGAACCTAACAAAATCCTAGTATAATGTCACAATCATACAGTAATTGTCATGTTAACCTAAAGTTGTTTGAATTGAAGAGGTATAAATGCATTACTATATTGGCCTGTGACCAAACTATTGATTTCTTGCTTGTATTATATCACAACACTGTTAATACACGTTGATACATGTATCGATTATTGATATTCTTTTCCTTTCAAATATCCCAATTTAATTTGAAATTATGACGCGTCACTGCAATGCTGCTTTAAGCACGTCATTAACAACTTTATATATATTATGCATAATTGATAAGATATTTATCTGAACAATTTATTATGACATTTATCACCATATCTTCATCTATTTCCTTCATTTCTTGGAATGGCCGCGAACATCTGGACTAACTAATTCTTCTCGTCGCATTCCGATATGATCCAAAACACGAAAATTTACGAGGCACAGGTAACAATGACGCATGTGCAAGAAAAACGGAAATTGCAAAAATGCTCGTGTCGGTGTGTAGTACTAAGATTATGTTTTGTATAGTTGAGTACGCATATGTTCCTCGTGTATAGTCTAGAACTTCTATTCAATGTTTGTGTGTATTCTTCTATGCACCAATAACGTATTGTTTAAGTCTATTTGTTCCATCCTTTCTTTCTTTTTTACGCTTTAAATAACAGATGGCTGCTACTCAGAAATATGTCGATAGTAGTAATTACAGTATTTTGTGTATATTAATGACTTTGGAAAATACTATCAGGCAATATACTAATAGCAAGTTTTTGCACTAGTGTCAGCATCAACAGAGATTTTATGTGTGATATAACAGAGATAAAAGCATCTGATGAATATATTGGTATAATTATACAGAAAATTATTTGCAAGCAAATGTGTGCAGAGATATTACTACAAATAAATGTATCATAAATCATGGCATGTTGGGCAAATACCCAAAGAAATATGTGAAGAGAATGAATTGAACAATAAGGCACTCTGTATATGAGTTGGAGCTCGTACAAAACTGTTCCACTACAGTACATCACAACTGTCACTCCAAGTGTCTAACTGTACGCATACAAAGTTGTATCGAGAAGACAGAAGTGAACTTGATGAGCAAATGAAAATGAATTTGAAACATCAAAGCAGTGATAAAACCAAAGAAAGGAAGCAGGAAATGTTGAATGTGTGTGGGCACAGCAACATGTGCGCACACACACACACATCATTAGCCAGAAGCACGTACATCCACTGATAGCAGAAAATAGCAGGTATCATGACAAATATAAATGCATTAAAATAAATAAAAGAGTAGAACATGATTTGAAATTGGCAATAGAAATAAATGTTGTAAGTACAGTACTCAGACAATGCCAGAATACGTTTGTACTTCGTGCATTCTACATTATTATTTCCATCCCATCCCTCCCTACCTCATCTTCGTTGTCGTGCATCTTCGGCAACATATCTTCTGCGTTGTGCTGTTGTCTCACCCTCACTGTCTTCCTCCTCCGCCTCCTCATCATACTTTCCGGGTACTCACTTTCTTTTCCTGTTTCTTTGTCCTCGGTTTGTGAGTGCGTTATTCGTTCTCTTGCTGAGTGTCTGAGCCTTCTTTCTGTTCGCTCACTCCTCTCATAGAAAGGCGGTGAGCTGCGTCTCGACAGCAGCGAAGAAGACTCTCTTGTTGCACGGGTGGTACTTGATCGTCCTTGAAGAGGGTTCGAGTCAATTCTCCCCAGCATCGCTCCTCGCTGCTGGTACGGGGTACTTTCGAGGTAAAACCAGCCCTGTAGTCCTTCGGGGTGAGTGGGAAACGTGTTGTGGAATATGATATGGACATAAACATACTTTTGGGTATATCTCGCCACGTGGAAAGCGAGGACGTAGATCAAATCATGAAGTCGAGTAGCGGCGAGAAGATCGGCATAGCAAAAAAAAAAAAATTGGAAACTTTCAAATGAGACAGAAGCGAAATCAAAATCCATAAAACAATTATAATCCTGGCAATTGCAGAATTGAATTTTGAACACTGAATTTCACAATTCCAGTACTCTGAGAGAAAAGCAGCAATGCTAAACAAAGCTGCCGTTCCGGAAATCAATGCATTTGAATCGCTGCCAACCAGCTGATCGGGGTGCTGAGTGAAGCCTGAACCTTCGAAATTTGAAGATCAAATTGCCAGAAGACTTGAAGATCCTGTTCCGACCAACACGTTTTTTTCAAGTAAGTAAGCGCGGTTATTTTTTCAATTAAAAAAAATATTAATTTTCCCAGATATTTATGCAGGATATTGTTTTGAGTATGTTGGGGACGACAACGAAGAGAAAGGTAGATTTGACAGCAGCATCATACTGTACGCTGTGTGTGCAAACAATGAGATGTAGGCAATGGACAAGCGTGTATACGTGAAATTAACAATAAAAGAAGCAGTGAACGAAAACATAATCACACATTGATAGGGATATCTGAAAACTGAGAAGTTTGCGTGGCGCCACACTCAAAGCTTGCATTTTGGCTGACAATTAATTATTCTTGTCCTTGAGCTCAGCACCCCGAGCTCCTCGCTGTGAACTTCCAGGATCACAGCATTCATTACGGAGAGCAAAACGAAATGAAACTGTAGTACACAACTAAATGGCATGCATATGAGTCTATAGCATGGCATATGGAGTGGAGTGACTGTACTTCAAATTAAGGCATGAGTTTTCGGTAATAATAGATATCTGGAAAGTGAAAAAATGCTAGAATCTATTCAAATCTTTCCGCCCATTATTGGAGAATTTGCTGTTTACAACATGTGATGGATTAGCCACCATATAACATTGAAAACACCTCACCTTTTCATGTAACTGCGTTGTGTTTAATAATATTTTCGTGCTATTCTCAAAAAAAGTGTCCAGGTATTAGGTTTATTTACGTGTTTGAATCTGCCGAAACTTTATTTGTGAAAAATGAAATTGATGCGGAAATTGATAATTATACGAATACTCGAGAATCAGATGCGAAATATAAATAGGGCATAACTGGTATATATGTTTTTTCTGTAATGGTGATATGTATAGTTCTAGATCTCAACGAAGAACAGTTTGGAGCAGTGTATCTCAGCATTGGGGAAGGATGTCAAAACTGAGTCTGTTCCAGCTCCACCTTAATACAACCTTCTACTCTTGACAGAGTCAACCTCCCTATTCGTGTTTTCAGTGGCAAATGAGTTGACTGAGGAGGGAGAGAGCAAAGGAGGTAGAAATGAGAAGTGCATGCCTACGAGTGTGCGTACTTGGATGAATATGCTCTTGTGAAGCCTTTTGTGTGTGTGTTTTTGCAGCAATGTGTGTGTGAAACCAAATACAACGCCGGAAATTCCCCGATGTTGGTGAGTGGCAACGACGAGCAGCACTGCCAACGAGGACAAACCGACACAACGAGAGCCAGCGAATTTTCTTTCGCCATCCCGTGGGCGGAGCACCGTATTTTCCATTGTTACTTCATAGACGGTAGGTTAATTTAATTGTTTTCTTTATATCTTTTTCTTTCTCCCTTTGACATTTGAAATGAAACAGTTGATGTTTTTTTTTTTTTTTTCCCGGCAAAACACTATTTCCAGCAAGTTCTGTAAACAAAGCAAAATTGTGGGGAGTATATATTTGTTTGTAATGAGACGATGTTTTATTGAGTTGCATCCGAAGCTGTTGATGTTTCTTAACTGTAACTGTTGATCTTGATTTGCCCATATTTTCTCTGACTGACTCTGTGTATTTTGTTGTGAAGCTGTGGGCCGTAGTGTACAAGTGAGAAGCACATCCTGGGAATGTGAGCACAAACATCGAAGAGACCGAAGAACGCGGAAATGCACAACCAGTTCTTCATCATTGACTGAACTGGACCACCGCACGTCGTCTCACTTTGGAAATTTCCCCTGGAAAAGAAGCAAACCCCTGCTCGTGCCTGTGTCGTGCTTGTTTCTTCGTTTAACTTTTTCTTTCTGTATCAAAATTAATATTTCCCTTTTCTCTGTGTTCTTCTATGTTTCCACAATCTTCCACATTTATTTGTATGTATTACTGTTGTTTTCCATGGCCTCGTGTTTGACAACCTGTACCGAAGAGTACCACCTTTGAATGATGCTGCTGGCAAGTTGTTCAAGTACACATGTTCACTTTAATACCACAGGGTGACTGTCGACGGGGTTGGGAGGAGAGCGCGCCCTGTGATCCTCGGAAAGAAGCGAGCTGCGCCCTCGGAGAGAATGTACATCGACATCTCCTCCTCGACTCGCCCCGCCGCGGAGTCATCCTCAAGAAGTCCATCAGTCATGTGGGACATGGCCTTCTGCGCTGAGGACAGAATGTGCATATAGCACTGTCTGTGTATCTCCCGTGTATCTATTTCAGAAGCACTTGTCTTCCTTTTGTTGTTGCAGAGTAATACTATGTTGATGTACCATGGTCCCTCGACCCTCTCTTTATCCCTTTCTGATGCTGGCCCTTGTGGCCGTGGTCCCACTCGCCTTCCTGCAGTGGACACGATGCTCTCCCATTCTCTGTCTCTTCTAGCTGCTGCCCCTGCTGCTGCCCCTACTTCCACTGGAAAGTGGTTCGGAGTGTGAAAGTGGAGTCAATGATGGAGAGGCAGCTAGAACAGACAGAAGAATGGAAGAAAGGGGTGGGACGTGGAAGGGAAAGATGTGAACACGTGCATGTGATCAGAAGGAGAGAGAGCTACGCGTGTGTCTTTGTGTATTGAGCAATTGCATGTTCAGTCTACACGTAACACTGCCTGCAAATATTGCCTTCATCTTCTCTTCCCTGTTCTTACGTCACACATGCCTCCTCTCAACAAGTATCATGTTTCCTTTATGTTTGTAACTCTTCCTCTCGTCTGCATAGTTTCCTCCAGTAGTGGAGTTGCTGTGTTTTGAAACTACCTTCATTTATGCTCCTCTTCAATCACAATTCTCTCCCTCATCGGGTTGCCACTGTACATATACATATTTATCGATACACACAATATATATGTGTATATGCGTTGTTTGCTAGTATTTCACATGTAGAAAGTTTATGTTATGTTGGTGTGGCTATTTACCATTTGTTTTTTTCATACCCTTGTATACAATATTTACTATTTTATATTAGGTTGCAACTTCAATTGTTTAGTGTAAGCAGTCGTGTATTTCTATGTTTGTTGAAGATATATATAGAATCTGTAGGAAATATCAACTGTAAATAAATTAAATTAATAGCCACACACTTTCCCCATTGAGCTATTTCGCATACTATTCGCTTCGTGTCTTCTCGCTTGCGTTGGATTTGAGATGTACCCGTACGTACAATCCGCACTCCTCTGAGCATGCTTTCTTTTCACCATAGGCATGCTAAAAGTAGTTAGAAGTTTCTTTTGATTTTCAGTAACCTAAATCCCCTACAGATGTTCTCTAAAATGGAATATTTCGTGTTAATTTCCAGAGTGCACAGTATAGCAGAATGCAGTAGGCGAGGTCCATACAAGATATAAAACCTTATAATTCTACGTATTCTCGCTCTATAAATCATAATATGATTATATATTTTGTATTCTGGTGTTAGTTATATCTTTATTTATCAGCATTGTTTGCATATCTGTTTTTTTGCGCAAGAAATCATGTGTGTCTTATTGGTAAAACTTCATAATATCTTTAAAACTACATTATGTATTTGTTATGCGCGAAAATGTGAAACTGAACTTTTAAGATTTCACACGCAACAACATACATACAATAAACTTGGAAAAATTCTCGAATATTTGTATTTATTATAGCATAAAACACAGTTTACCTTTTGATATTTGAAACAATCACAAGAGGCTTGATTTTTATCACATGGCTGTACCCCCACCACATTACACGTGCGTGAACATATCCATCATTTATTTCTAGATATAGCCGAAATACGTGCTTCACTTTACACAGGCCATGGATGCCTGCCTTTACTCGCTACTACTTTCTGATTTCTCTGCCTGAGTTCCCGTGAACGTTGGCTTTTGAGGAGTTAATAACACATTTATTACGTACTTCGAGAACAATAAATACCAAAGGAAAAAGAGTATAGATAAAAAAAAATTAGTACTGAGCATAGACAGAAACAACAGAAAACAGGCAACACTACAGCACTGTAAATCTGTGCAATTTATGCAAACAACCAATACGGCAACAAACTGTATGCAACTTAAATAGGCAGACGAATGCCATACACATATGCACCAATTATGAAGCTCCACCCTTACTATATGTGCATGACATGATTATCCATTAAAACAAAAAATCCACGCATACAACCAACCAACAAATTGGCAAAGAAACTAGGCAGAACAATGCTAACTGATTATATTTCAGAGGGGAAAGGAAGATTGCGCCGTTTCATCTTCATTAACTGAGATCAAAAACAGGAATCAAGAGCAACCAACCCAATGCACGACCAGAATGCAAACTTGGCACTGGCTCAATGTCCGGACTAAGTTTAAAGACATGCTGTCATAGAGGGATGCTGTTCATTGGGGTTCACCCTTCTGATGCTAACATTCCTAGAAACACAGGATACAACAGAACTGATCGAACAGGCTGTCAACGAGATCGAGAACACTGTCATACCTGCGAGGAAACTCCAGAAGGTGGACACCAGTGCTCGGGGACTTTGATGAGAATGGACAAACGGCGTGAAGAATGGGAAGGTTAATAAACCAGTTGGGAAGGCGGGAATGCGGAGGAGGGTGTGGAGAGGGTTGTCCTGTGATCACCCGATCAGAGTCTCATCTTTCTCTATCAAATGAGGGAACTTGGTATCCGATATCAGTGCAGGGTTCTGTAGAGATGAAGTAGCAAGTGGCTGACCCAATGGTCGGCGTCGTGACTACGATCAGTACTCCATTCACCAAACCAAATAGGACCTGTACATTGATACATATGCACAATCACCCACATCTATGATTGTACAATGTTTGAAAGTAAAAAGCTATTGGATCAGAACATATACAACAGTGTGTACGTATAGAAGATCACCACACTTACCAGCTAGAACAGACAGGAAAATGCACAGGTAGCAAGGATTACAGGAAGATATACGAAGGAAAAGAAAGTAAACACGAATAGGAAGTAAACTTCTTTTTGTATTTCAGTATGCATCTGACATTTCCTTCACGTCTTCAAAGAGCCAGGGACCAGATTAGGAAAAACACATTTAAAATAAATCATACAAGAGAGAGTTAAGAAGATCACAGGACCATACAGCACTCAGTGATTGTATGAACACGAGCACATACACGCTTGGAAACATTGATATGTCTTAAAAACAGTTCAATATATATGTGATCACTTTTGCAAGGACATATCGTATATAACTGACACCAGGCATATACTGAAGCTATTACAGACACAATGCCAGGAAGAATAACATACTGGTGAGAGATCTTGGGACTGGGGGAAGGTGAGGAAAAGTACGAGAACAGAGATGAATCCAAGGAAGATCACGAACAACAAGGAGAAGTTGTCGGAGGTCGCGGCGCTGTCCATCCGAGGGATGACGGAAGTGGGGCTGGCGGAGGGAGGAGAGAGAGGAGAGGTGGTAGCAGAGGCGAGGGAAGGGGGAGCAACGGGAGGCGGTGGAGGAGGTGAAGGTGGGAGTCTCGGTAGATGTGGTTCTACACCTCCGCTCTCCATCGAGAGCAAAAGATGTTCTGAACCGAGACGCTGCAACACATACACAAGGAGGTCCCACCGCGCAAACAATCAGAACAGCTGCAATCTCACTTGTGACCGACCACAGCATATCGACACATGATAACTACAGTACACTCAAACAAACACTCTGACCCTACATACAACAACAGGATGCGATGTGCATTATCACCACCACCTCCTTCATCATACAAACAAAGTCATATCCAACACATACATCAGCATCTGACTGATCGGATAGACGCAAGATTTTCTAGCATGTCGTCCCATGGCCACAATGAGGGAAAGTTGTCAGTCATGGACATACGTTGCACCACTGCCCACAATTCAGTCGTGGCAACATCCTCTTCGGAGTCCTCTTCTCCCGGACTATATTCATTTAGGACCGAGTCTTCGTTTGTCAACAGCTCACCCTCTTCGTAGCCTTCGCCATGGTTTCTGTGTTCTTTAATTTGACTTTACTTCTTCCACGCCCTCACCGTCACTTTCCTCAGGAGAGGGGAGAGAGAAGAGGAGGAGAATGGGGCGCAGATGGCGAGAGAGAAAGGAAGGAGAAGGTATGTCTTCCGAGCGGAGAGTATGTGGGGAAGGAGAAAGATGGTAAGGGGTATTGAGCACCCGATGAATTTTGGCTGGGAGGCAGGTGAGCTGCGTTTTCTCTTTGGTTGCTCATCTTATAATATGTAAGGGTATATTCTAATGACTTCCAATACACTTAATATACCGTATACTCACACGCTTATTTCTAAATTATAGGATACGTATAACTTCGCCTTGTGTTAAAGACTGGTTATTTCTAAATCAGCAATCGCCTGCTTCCAAAATTAGCACCAGGAAGACCTCTATGTATTTTGACGCATACAAAATGTCAATATTTTTTTCAGGCGCACATGCAATCAAAAAAATATCAGTTAGTGCTATTAGACATTACGTACAAAATTAACAACTCTCATGCATTGATACGCTTATTTTCTTACGTACAATTTAAATTCTGTGTATCAGTATTTCAGATATTTTCAGGGACGCAAGTGACAGAATGGTAGAAAAGTTCGAAAAGATATACTCACCCTCATGATGCAGACAACCTTAAATCACCGAGATGGAATATTACGAAGATTATTTAATTCACATATATATTGTATTTTGTTTCTACAATACTGAGTAACCACACACTACGTTAGCTTTCTTGCTGCGCTTCATCCTTTTAGGAGTCCAAAGTTAGGACTCACCAACTATATGCTTTCGCTCATAAAAAAAGAGAGGTTATATTACCATGTGCAATAATTGCAGATACATTACAAATAAAACATACATAGTCATATACTTTAATATGTTTTGTTTATTTCTATTTAATACAAGAGTAAACCACAGAATGACAACTAAAATGTACTCGTGTATGCATGCACACGCACTCACTATACGATAGAACAAGATTCAAAATCACTGGGAATTGCAGGCTCTCCTCTTCTTGTTACCTGAATCCGATTATCTCTATCTTGTTCATTCCACAACCCCGCTTCGTCTTGTTCGTCACGCGCCCTTTCTCTTTCGCGAGCCCTTTCCCTAGCCCTCTCCCTCTCTCTGGTTTGCTGCCCGCTCGTTTCTCCAATAAAGATTTTCCACGCCTTCTCATTCCTCACCTTGCACTGCTTGCATCGGATCAGACTCTCATTCTGGATGTTTCCGCATACACAATGGAACTTTCCGTCGATGACGGTCCCTCTATTGTGTAAGATGGAGAACAGGTTGTGGAGGCGGTCAACCTCAGCCTCCCTCAGTCTCCTCCCCTCCACCTCCTGTTCTCCGCGGTCCTCCTCGTCCACCCCCTCTCTGATAGAAGCCTCCTCTCTGTCCAAGTGTCCTCCGTTGGTTTGGTCTGACTGTTCGACTTCGCTCTTCCCTAGGAGTAAATCCCACAGCACCTCTGCCTCCGTTACTTCTTCCATCACTTCTATCGTCACTCCTTCCGTTTCTTTCATTACTCTGCCTACTACTCCTTCTCTGCCTGTCTCCTTGATCTTCTGAGGGATGAGAAAAAGAGAGAGAGGGAGGAAGAGAGAGAGAGAGAAGAAAGAGAAGAAAGAGAAGAAAGAGAGAGAAATGGAACAGAATGGGCAATACAGAGGAGGGGGGAGGGGAAGGGGGAGCAAGGAAGAGGGTGAAGGAGAGGAACGAGGAGAGGACGGCGATGGAGAGGAGGAGATGTTTTCGCTCCCTTCTCGCTTTCCCTTATCCCTCTCTCCTCCAACATCCGCTCCCTCTCCTTCACGTTCTCTCCTTCCTACTCCTGCTCCTCCACCACGTCCTGCTCCCCCACCTCCTCCTGCTCCCCCCTCTCTCCTTCCCCTTCGAGCGCAGCTAACCCTGGCTGAGACGCAGAACAAGAGGAACATGCGCGTAAATCCAGTGGAGTTGATAGTGGCACACGAAGGGCACAACCAGCTGTGTGTTCTCTCCCACTCAGTCGAGATCTCTGCGCAGAGGTGACGAGCCAGGCGAACCAATAGGTCTCCGCCCCCACGCTCGCTCATATTTCCACTCTCTCGGCTCCTCCTCTCCTCCTCCCTCTCCCTTCTTCGCCTCATTATTCTTTCAACCTCAGGATCCACTGCGTCCAGATCATTCATACTTCCACTCACATTCGCCCTCTCCTCAGGTACAGAAACATCACCTTCTTCTCCCCTCCCTTCTCCTCTCTCCCTCCTCCTCCACTCCTCCCCTTCTCCTTTCCTCCCTTTCCCTCTCGTTACTTTCTCTTTCTTCTTGTTCCTTCTGCTCTCTCTCCCTCTGCTCCTTCTCTTTCCTTTCTTTATCTTTCTCTTCTATTTCCTTCACTCTCTTTCTCATTTTCTTCCCTTTCCTTTTCCCTTTCCTTTTCCCTTTCCTTTTCCTTTTCCCTTTCCCTTTCCTTTCCCTTTCCTTTTCCCTTTCCCTTTCCCTTTCCCTTTCCTTTTCATGTTCTCTTTCCCTATCGTTTCTTTCCTTCTCTTCGTTCTCATGTCGTTCCCTGTCTTTTCTCATCTTTTCACTTTCCCTCTTTTCACTTTCCCTCTTTTCACATTCCTTCTCTTCACTTTCTTCCTTTTTCTGTCGTATCCTTTCTCCTTCTTCCTTTCCCCTTCTTGTCCTCTCCCCTTCTTCCTTTTCCTTCGCCTTCCTTTCGTCTTCTTCCTCTCTTCTTATCATATCTTTTTCCCTTTCCCTTACCTTCCTTTCCTCTTCTTCTCTATCACTCTTCTCCCGCTCCCTTTGCTTCTGCTCCCCTCCACTGTCTTCCCCATCCCTTCCTCCTTGTTCCCCCATCCCTTTTTTCCCTTTCCTTTTCTTTCCTCTCCCTTGCTCTCCTCCTTCCGTCTAGTGCTTGCTCGCACAGATAACAATGTTTCCTACATGCATCGTTTTCAGACCCGCATATGCCACACAGCACAAGCACCACTTCCTGTTTTCCCCCCCTTCTTTCCCCGCACCCTTCCTCTTTCTCTTCCTCTACCCCTTCTCCATTTACCAACCTCCTCACATTGCCTTCGTTCCTCCTCCAACTTTCTCCTCCTTCTCTTCTTCCCCTCCCGCTTCCTTTTCCTCATTCTCCTCCTCCTGCTCCTCCTGCTCCTCATCCTCTTCCTCTTCGCCACCCTCACCCGTCCTATAGCTGAACTTAGCATTTACTACATCTCTTATCCTGTTCTTTTCTTTCTCTCTCTCCCTCTCTCCCTCCATACCCGTTACTGCTTCTCTCTCCTGACTTCTATTTCCTCTTCTACATCTGCCTTCACCTCTTCCCTTCCCAGTCTTCGTCCTCGTCATCATCTTCATCCCCTACCCCCTCGTGCCCCCTCCTGACATAAGTGAACCTCCCATTGAGGCGAACCGTCTTCCCCTTTCTTTCCCTCTCTAGACTGTCCCTCCCTCGCTCTCATCTCTTTTTCTATCGCCCTCTCCACATCTCCATCCGACTCCCGCCTTTTCGACATCATCTTCGTCCTCGTCGTCTTCATCTCCGTTTCCCATGTAGCTGAACTTCCCGTTGAAAGTGTCAACTAACTTGAATCTCTGAGCACTTGCGTCAAGTAAGGGCGAGTTTGCCTCTAAAACCTCCAGCATACCCTTTATCTTCTTCTGGTGTTCGTCCTTCATTCCATTTCCCCTCTCGTCGCCAATATCATCTTTACAAACAGAACTTATCTCTACAGTAATAACGTCACCCGTTTTGATTGTACTTTCCTTCAACAAACATTCGTTCTTCTCGTTCACTCGTTGCAAAGGAAAACCAACTTTCAAATCCATCCTTTCTATCACATCTTGAACCGCAGTTGTCCCTGTCGACGACAGAAATTCACACACATCATCCGAGTCGCTTCTCGTACGAATAATTCTATTTGCTATGCGGTTCTTCAGGGCCTCTATGGAGTCATTTTCATCTATTTCCACAATCTCCTCTGTTTTGTCTTCAAACCTTACCTTAACCCTCATTGGTTTTAGTCAAGAATTTACTATTCTACAAAGCCAACTCTGTAAAACCAGACGTCAAACAGACTCTTATACCTACTGTTTCTAGATGTAGATATATTACGGGCTAACTACAATATTCTTGCAATGAAGGTAGAATAAGCGTGGTGCTAGTGTGTTCTGCGTTGGGGAGAGTTGAGGTGTTATTTTTCAACAGAAAACTGCTATATACTTTCACTTTTTCGACAAACTCTATACAAACAAGCAAAACCTTGACGTAAAGATACAAATACACACCCAAATAAGTTGTATTTACACCTAATGCAGAAGTTCAGAGGTAGTTTCTAGTTCACACTCAATTTGAGATTTCGTTCATTTCCCAGCTAGCTTAGTCAAGTGTACATTAACAAAGCGCATTTTTTTTAAAAGTGATATTTACTCACATTTTATCTATTCCTTTACTCATTTACATTTCACACTTCTATGCTGACATATGTGTCTGCAACTCACACGCACATGCTTTTGAGAATACATACATTTACCCGATTGAAGCACAACATTCTATTTTTGGGTCATTTATCTTTCCCAACAGCCGTTGTGATTAGAGCATGCATTAAGAATAACATTCATATAACGCTTTTGGTACTCACTACAACAAACAAAGAACTAGGTATATCAAGACCACTTATACGCCGTATGATTATATCGCATTCTTACAGTATAAACAGATTGTACAACGCATTCATACAGTCAAATAATCTTTAAACGAGCGTTCTCGACACGTTGGTTTTCTACATCCCACATTGGCAAGTATAAGAAATCCACCTATCTTGCGCCCATTCATGTACGTCTTAGCTGCAGCAGTTGGCAAAAGCCATTGTATAGTATTTTCATTATTATAATACAATACAAATCCCTTCTGTACATGCTCGCTAGGTGAGAACAGCGAATATAATACTTTGTACATATTAAAAATACGTTTCATTAACATATTTTCTAATGTCATACCTTTTGTTTCTTGAATACACATTTGATTTCCAGTCGTAATCTCTCTCTGCCAGGCATGCGTCTGAATCCACACACGAAGTGAAAACATGCGACAGGCATATGCAATAGACATATATTTCGGATTCTGATAAGATTGCTGTTCATACTCCCATATTTCTAGTGTTTAAGAAATATGCACACACTATACTTTTCATGTGCTTATTGAGCGCATACAATACGTGCATAGTTATTTTCAAATATAATGTTTTGCGTGGTGCGCATTGAATTGGCACGCGACATATATAATGTATAATATTCCAACAATTAAGATATTATACTACATATAAATGATATCATTCTATAGAATAGTATTCATTGTATAAATCTATGCAAGAATCATCGTGAAAAATACATAGTCTACTCCGAATTATGCTTATTTATGCTCACCTTAATACGTCTCCAAAAATCTCAATTACGAAAAAATCTCATTTGATATTTTTTTTTCGTCAATACTCTAACATTTTTGCAGCAGTTCTGTTGTTAAGCTAATCAAAACGAAACACATATAGTTATGAACTCTGTTGTCATTTTGTTGGTAGCCCTTCTCTTCAGCTGTGCTTATGCTGCTTTCGACCCCAACGGAAAGAAGAACGTTGTTGTCTACTGGGGACAGAACTCTGCTGGGTCCCAGCAAGGACTCTCTCCTACTACTGTGAACAGGACAGCGTTGACCTTGTCATCCTTTCTTTCATGACCGCTTTCCTGGAACTAATGGAGTTCCTTCTCTCAACTTGCAACGCCTGCTGGGAGACCTACAGCAACGGGCTCTTGAAGTGCCCCAACATCGAGACTGGAATCAAGACCCGTCAGAAGAACAACAAGAAGGTTTCCTTTCTCTCGGAGGAGCTTCTGGAGCCTACGGATTCTCTTCGACCCTGTTGCCCCCAGAAGTTCGCTGACACTCTCTGGGACTTGTTCCTCGAGGATCTTCAACACCAGACCCTTCGGAACTGCCGTCCTCGATGGATTCGACCTTGATATCGAGAACAACAACCCTGCTGGATACGCTGCTCTTGTCAACGCCCTCAGAGTCAAGTACGCCAAGGGAACCAAGTACTACGTGTCCGGAGCTCCCCAGTGCCCCAACCCCGACGCTACTCTCAACGACGCTTTGACCCATGCTGACTTCGACTTTGCCTTATCATTCTACAACAACTACTGCAACATCGGAAAGTACTTCAACTTCGACACCTGGGTTAACTGGATCAAGTCTTCCTCAAAGAACAAGAACATCAAGCTCTACCTCGGACTCCCTGGATCCGTCGCCGGAGCTGGATCTGGATACAAGCCCTCCGATGTGGTTGCCTCCACCATCGACACCATCTACAAGGAGAGTCTTCCTTCGGAGAGTCTCTCTCTGGGATGTTTCTCAGGCCTTCGCCAACAAGGACGGCTTCTGGAAAGAACTTTGCCCAGCAGTTGAAGGATATCCTCAGCAAGCACTTAAGTGTCCAGCTTTTGTTGCTTCGTGCATTCTGTTCCAAGCGTTGGAGCAGTCTGTTGATGCCAGGCGTACCGGGCGTAGATCATCTCAAGACAACTCAGTGATTTTAGTTCCAGCTTGATTTCTTTTCTTGCCATGGGCTGACCTGACTCAATTTCTTTTATTCTTTCAAGGAGTGTGCTCTGTTCCTCCGATTACTCTTGCTTTTTAAACGTGTTATACTCTTATGAATTACTGCATTTTTTGCAGTAGTGTTATTATCCCATTCCCTTGTGCCTGGTCTTTGGCCAGACAGTTTATTTAAATAAGTTTTATGTCTTTTCTTTC
>JAWNMU010000209.1:0-163792 GCA_035043665.1 Drosophila quasianomalipes
AGAACAAGAAAAAGAAAAAGTTTTTTTTTTTTATAAAGATAAAGATAAAGATAAAGATAAAGATAAAGATAAAGATAAAGATAAAGAGAAAGAGAAAGAGAAAGAGAATAGGAAAAGGAAAAGGAAAAGGAAAAAGAAAAAGAAAAAAGAAAAAGAAAAAGAAAAAGAAAAAGAAAAAGAAAGAAAAAGAAAAAGAAAAAGAAAAAGAAAAAAGGAAAAAGAAAACTATATTCTAACAATGAATAAGAAAAGGGAAGGAAAAGAGAAGGACAAGAAAAAGAAGGGCAAGGCAAGAGAAGGGGGATATGGGAAGGGAAGCAGTAAAAGCAAAAGGCAAAGGAACGAAAAGAAGTCAGGGTGGACGGGGGAATCGAAAGGCGAAGAAGCACACAAAAGAGAGTTATAGTGAGGGAGGAGGAAAGGGGCCTAGGCACTTCTCTCTCTTCCACCGTTCACCGTTCATCCCTCGTATACCACCGAAGCCACTCCTCAACTACAAACGACTCTCTGCATACACGATCCATGCTAGACTTTTGCTAGAACTTTGAGCCAACAAGAAAACAAATAAAAGATAAATACAACAACGACAACAACACAAGCAAAGAATCAACAAAAACTACTAACAAGCGAAACCGCAAATCAGGACAAATCGAGACTAGAAAACAACTAGGAAACAGAAATGGTAGAATACTAGGGAAATTAAGTCATCGAAGAGCATCAAGACAGAAAAGAAAACACGAAAGGGAGGCAAAGGGGGAAGGGGAAGAGCATAGGGAGAACTAGGATCCGATGCGCATGGAAGTGCAACTGGAATATGTCTATGGCGTTGTATATGTGTCTTAGTAACAGCCAATGGACACAGAACATCAAACAGAGCACACGCAAAGGGAAAATACAAACAAAGAGGTAAGAGAAAGAAAAACGTTAAACGAAACAAAACAAAAGCACAACAAAGCACAACAAAACAAAACAAAATAAAACGAGTAGATGTATACATTTACAAGTGCAAATAGAAATAAAAAAAATCAGTTGCACAGCATCAGCCGATAAAAATAAAAACAAAAAGCAAAAAACGAAAAGGGAGGAAGAGAAGGCGGAAAGGGAAAGGGGCGGGAAGTGAACAAGGAGAAGGAGGAGAAGAAAAAGAGAAAGGAGCGGACTCAAATACTCACTCATCGCTAAAAAAGAAAAAAAATACAAGGAATTAAAAGCGTATGTGGAACACCAAACGACGATATTACGCGTCCTTGTGCGATGAGTAAAATATTTACACGGTCTCTCGCTCTCTTCTTTCTCTTCTCTCTCTTCCCTCCACCTCTGCTCAGGCTCCACCCCACTCCTCCTTCTACTCCTTCTACTCCTTCTACTCCTTCTACTCTACTCCTCCATCGGAAAACTCCTCTTCTCTCTTCTCCTCTTCAACCACCCTCACTCCTCCTCGTTCTTCGTTATTCTTCTAATTTCTTCGCCTTCTCTCACTCTCCTCCTAGTCCTCTCCTCTCCAGTCCTCTGCTCTCTTCTCTATCTCTCTCTTACGGTTATTCATTCTCAGCCTATCGTTCTCCCTCGTCCTCTTCCTAGTCTCCTTCTACTCTCCTTCTACTCTCCTTCTACCCTCCTTCCATTCTCTTCCACTATCCTCCGCCTACTGATCAGTCGTCTTCTGTTGTGCGCTCCCAGAGGCAGAGGCAATCAGTTGAGACAGGAGGATGTTTTGACGTCACTTCCCATTACTCCTCCCATTCCCACTCCCATTCCTCCCATCCCCACGCCCACTGCTCCTCCTCCTCCTCGATCTGATTCATACCAACTCCCGCACCCACCCCTCCTCTCACTCCCCCATGTACGATGCGGGTCCCATGAGGTCCCCCGTGATGGTTCATCGCCATCTGCATTTGCCCTACAGCCACTCCTCCTACTCCTCCTACCCCCGCTTGTCCTCCACCACCTGCCCCCATTCCCATTCCCATTCCTACTCCCATGAGATTATTCACATTTCCAATCTGTCCCACCCCCATCCCCACGTTCCTTCCGTTAATTCCCAAGTGGTTCATGTGTGCATTCATATTTCCCAACTCTTGGTTCTGGTTGCACATACCTCCGACGTTCATCAATCCCATTCTTATCAAATCCATTCCACACGCATTTCCATATTCCTGCCCTAACCCCAGCAACTGCAAGTTCAAACCGCTCAAATTGAGATTTTGGAGATTCTGGAAATTGTTGATATTTCCAAAATCTGAGGCAGAGTGGGTGGGTTGGGAGAGGGAATGAGAAGAAGAGGAAGCGGAGGAAGAGAAGGTGGAGGTGTATGTGGGAGTGGATGAAGATGAACAGGAGCCAGAGGAGTAGGAGGGAGAGGGGAGGGAGGGCGGAAGACGAAGGAGGAAGTGGGATGGGTCTTAGAGGTGGAAGAACGAGAGAGTAGCTGAAGGAGAGCGGGAGGAAGGGAAGAAACCTGAGACGCAAGAGAAGGGTGAGAGGGGAGAGAAGAGTGGGGGAGAGGGAAGAGTGGGGGGAGAGAGAAGGGAGCGAAGAAATAGAAGAGTGGGAGGAGGAAGGGGCATAGGAAGACTGTGAGTGAGAGTGGAGACGGGAGTGAGGGTGGGAGTGGGAGTTGGTGTTCGTGTTGGTGGTGGCATTGGCATGGGGTTGGGTCTGGGAGTGGGAGTGTAGGTGAGAGTTAGGGAGAGGGAGAGCAGATGAATGAGATGCGGAGTTAGAGAAAGGGTGAGAAGAAGAAGGGTGGGAAGAAGGAGATGAAGGCGAGCGAGCAGGCATAGAGGAAGAGGAAGAGGATGAGGCAGCTGAATGGGAAGGGGAAGGAGAGAGAGTGGAAGCGGAAGAAGAGAGGGAAGAGAGGGAAGAGAGGGAGGAGAGAGAAGAGAGGGAGGTGAGAGAGGAGATGGGAAGGGAAGAAAGGGAAGAGAGAGGGAGGGAGAAGAGGGAAAGGGGGAGAGAGCTAATACCAGGGATCGATGCGATGGCTTGGAGAGAGGGGTGGAGGGAAGAGAGGGGGAGGGAGGAGAGGGGGAGAGAAGAGATGCTTTGGAGAGTAGCCAGGTCAGAGAGAGAGAGGGAGGATAGGGCGGAGGAGGAAGAAGAGGACATAAGGGATGAAGAGGTGGAGGGGGGAAGAGGAGGAAGGTGAAGAGGTGGAGGGGGAAGAGGAGGAAGGTGAAGAGGTGGAGGGGGAAGAGGAGGAAGGCAGAGGGAGAAGATAAAGGAGATACGTGATCTAACAAAAACCCTCTCCCCACTCCCTCCTCTCCCTTTCTCTTTCCCTCTCTCTCTTTCTTTCTCTCTCCCTCTCTCTTTCTCTTTCCTTCTCCCTCTCTTTCTCCTTCTCCTTCTCTTTCTCCTTCTCTCCTCTTCTCTCTCTCTCTCTCCTCTCTCTGCCTTGCTCTCTCTCTTTCCCTCTCTCGTTCTCCCTCTATCTCAACCTCCTTCTGCTTTGTCATTCTCCCGTCCTCTTCCTCTTGAAGTTGTTCTTTTGATCCGTTGTGAGAGTGAGAGGAGAGATGTAACGGAAGGAGAAGAGGGACAGGAGGGAGAAGAGGAAGAAGAGGGAGATGACGAGAGGGAAGGAGAGGGAAGAGATGAGAGGGCGGGTGGGAAGGGATGAAAAATCAGACAGAATGTGAGTAGATGAAGAAGACGTAGACAGAGCAGGAGAGGGCAAGAAGAGGAAGACTCGGAAAGAGGTAGAGGAGTGAGCAGAGGCAGAAGAGGATGTAGCGGAAGAGGAAGAGGAGGAAGAAGAGGAAGAGGAAGAAGAAGAAGGAAGAGGCAGTCGCGTGTTGCTGAGACAACCTCTTCAGCTTCTCCGAAAAGAACGTTGAGAGGACGAGGTCTCTCTCCATCCGCATAGCAGTTGTTTTCTTCTCTTTCTCATGTTGAAGCCCATCGACAACCTGACGACCCCTCCTCCCCTTCCTCTCCTCCCTCCCCTCTCTCCTCTCGCTCTTCTCCTCTTCTCCCTCTTCATCGGCTTCTTCCTCTTCTCCTTCTCCTTCTCCCTCCTCTCCCCTCATTTCCAAGAACCGTTTACACTGGTGTCTACTGATATCTAACGGACTCAACTCCGACTCATCCTCTCTCCTCCCCCTCTTCCCACCCCTTCACGTCGCCTTCCTTGCTGTATCCTTCTCATCCCTCTCATCCGTCTCCCTACCCTGCTCTTTCCGTTCCTCTTCTTTTTCTCCGCCCCTCTTCTTTCTTGACCGCCTCCACTTCCTCTCCCTCAGCCTCACTCTCCTTCCCTCACTCTTCACCTCCCTTTGTCCTTCCTCTTATCTCCATCTTCCTTCTCAAGCTTCTCTTTCTCTTCCCTCTCCCTTCCCTTTTCCTCGTCTTCTCACCGTGCTCCTCCCCGTGCTCCTTCTCTGATCTCCCCTCTCCCTCTTCACCCCATCCTCTTCCCTGCCCACTTCATACGCGTTGTCTCCTTCTCTGATTGCCCTGACACAGTCTTCTCTCTTGTTTCCGTTGGTGAAGAAGAGTTATGTGAGGAACAGAGAGATGAAGACGCGAGAGAAGTCGAGGGCGAAGAAGGGGAAGAGGACGAGAATGGAGGTGCGGACGGATGGTGTGAAGGAGGAGAAGAGGAAGAGGAGGAAGAAGAGGAAGAGGAGAGAGAACAGGAGCTCAATCTTGACGTGAGAGAAGAGGGAAGGAGCAAGTACAGAATGAGAGGAAGTAGAAGCAAGAGCAGGAGAGGAGTGGGCAGAATCAGCCTTCGAGCAATGAATTAACGAATAAACGAAGAAGTAGACGACGGAAGAACGAAAGAAGAAAGGAACAAGCGTGAGTGTATATGTGACACATGCATATATTTACATTAGTATATGCAATAGAAAAAGAGGGGGTGGGGAGAGAGGAGAAGAGGGAAGGTTAAAGAGAATTATGGAGATGGGATGAAACGAAAACAACGCAAAACACCGCACAAGATACTAATGGATGAGATGCTAATGTGGTGGAATACTAATGGATAGATACTAATGGGTAGATACTAATGGGTAGATACTAATGGATAGGTGAGATTAGCAAAAGCACAAGAGGGAAAGGGGAGCGCAAGGAGCAATGCAGCAAAGCCAAGTCAACATGGAGTGCGGATTGCATGATAGTGAGTGCGATATCATGTGCATATCATGTGAAGACGAGCATGCGTATTTGAGTACAGGAAGATAGATAGGAATGTAGGGGTGGGAATGTAGAGGGGTAAGAGGCCGCGTTTACCTTTTGGGAAGGAGAGTCGGTGGAGGAGGAAGGAGACGAAGAACGCGAAGAGTAGGGAGAGAGTGAGGAAGAGGAGAGAGGAGATATAAGTCCACTGCTTACTAGGGATGAGGACGAGGATGAGGATGAGGATGAGGATGAAGATGAGCTAGTGAGAGAGGATGGGAGGAGGGCAGGTAGCTTTCCAGGAAGAGAAGATGTAGAGACCAATGAATGAGGAGGCGGAAGAGGAGGACGAGGAGGTAGGAGATGAGAGTGTGGCCGATGAAGAGGGAGGAGGTTGTCTAGGGAGTGGAGAGGGAGGACTCGGGAGATGTAGAAGATTTATCGCAGCTCGCTGAGGAGAAGGAAGACAAGAGAGAAATGGAAGGGGAGGGAGAGAGAGAAGAGGGTGAGGAAGAGCGAGAGGAAGAAGAGCAAGCCATGGACACAGATGCAGCGGCGGGGAAGGGTGGGAGAGAGCAGAAGGGGATACAGGGGACGTAAAGGGAAGAGAGGAGGAGCGAGAGATTGAAGAGACTGAGGGGGAAACGTTGGTGTGTGAGGGAGCGAGAGACCCTGTGTGCGACGAAGGATGGGCGGAAGTAATGGCGGATGCGACAGCCGAAGAGAGAGCAGAAGGGACAGCAGATGAAAGGGCAGAGGGGACGGAAGAGAGAGTGGAGGGGACAGAAGACGAGAGGGCAGAGGTGAAGGAGTGGCTTAGATGATTTGGGAGAGAGAGGGGACCCTTCTGTCCCATTCCCATTGAGTTTCCCATTGAGTTTATTTGAGACATTGGGCCGAGAGCATTCATCTGTTGAATGGATCCCATCTGAGCCATCGAAGGGGAGATGGAAGAGGAAAGAGTTGGAGGGAGGGAAGAGGAGAGACAAAGGAGACTGACCAATCTGAGTCATCCCCATCCTCCGACCCCACATCACTCCCATCCCATTTGCTATTCCACCCATCGGATTGCCCATTCCAGCCCTCATTCCTGCAGGTACTGCCCCTCCCACCCCCACTCCCACCCCCACCCTACTCCACCGTTCGAAACCCTCTGCTTCGACTCTAACACTCCTCCGCCCACGCCTACTCCCATACCAACTGCCGCTGAAATTCCTCGAACACGGTCAAGTTCACGCTCAAGAGCGGCAACTGCAGCACGCAGGGAACGGTTTTCTTCCTGAATTTTCAAAATCGTACAAGAAACAATGCATAGGTCAAATCAGCGCCCAAATAATTGATGAAGCAGTTGATGCATTAGAATAAAAACACTTAATATAAATACATAGGATTGGAAAAATAAATATGATTGGGAAAACATCGCAAACCTAATATATACAGAACAAAGAATAAATATATCGAAAAATATAACATAAAACAAAGACAATCATTGCAGAAAAAGTAAAAAAAGCAGAAAAGTAAGCATGCGAGAGCAGGACTACAAAAAAAAAAAAAAACGTGGCCGTTATTTACCTGCAATAGCTTTAACTGTTGTCGCTTCTTGTCGCGTGACTTTTGAGAGTCTTTACGGTTCTTTAGTCTCCTCCTAACTTCCTGTAAGTCCAATGGTAAAGAGGCAGGTTTTCGTGATAATAGAGCCTCATCATTTATTTGGTCCTCTCCAGTCGAATTTTCTCCGTCACTTAAACCTCCTTCTAACAATTCTTCTCTTTTGGAAGCGAATTCCATCCTATCCTAAATACAAAAAAACCAGGTATTTTAATACCTATATACGCGGCAACGAAATATTATTAAAAATGGTTAAGTACATGCGAAAATGTATCGTTAGAGTTATTAGAGCGCCAATGAGTAGCCAATTTCTATGCTGACTTGATATTTCCATATCGAACTGTGCCTTATTCATAATTATAATATACTATATCCTTTTGATGACTATAGCACACAGTTTAAGTTAAGATATGTTGTGTTAGAGTTGTATAAATTGTAATTTACGAATGTTACACTCTACTAAAATTCTTAACGTGTGTTGTACTCGATTGGTAATATCTGAATTCTTCATATATTGAGCTTATTCAGGTATAAGATGTAATATATAATTGAATACTTCATCCGCTCAGTATTTGTTGCAAGCATAGGTTTTCTTAAGAATAAATCCACGAGGTGAATGCTCACTAGAACTGATTAAATATGAGTCTTCGAATGGCGGGGATAAATACTTATGTTGTAGTGTGAACTGTACATATTTAAAGGAATTTACTTACTCCCGATGCCTTCATTTCCTGGAGATATTTTGTGCGTATTTCATTCATAGTGTGTCTTTCTGTGAACTATTTGGAGTAATATAAATTACTTGTTCTCGAATAGAACGTATTTTTATACGTAAGAAAAAACCCTTTATATAAGTTTATGTTGTGATCTAATAATAAGCTATAGATGTAAATTATTTTGTGCCTCTCATTCAGACAAAATAAAATCTATCGGAACTGTAGTCAACCTATTAACAAAAATGCCTATATTTGTATTTTATGTTGAGAATTACAATAATTTTTAGCATAGACTTGAGTGAATATAGTGAACATTCATGTATCATGTATGTTTTAACTTCAAAATAGAGAAGATCACTTGATTCTCTCCCGAATAAAATGATTCTTCATGCCTGTATTGAAAGTTGATATTTGAAACTAACTCAAAACGAAGACTATGAAAAACACTGTGATTTTGTGACAACTTGAAAGGGTATATATCTAAAACAAATGTAGTGGGTTTTGTTTTTTTTTTCGTGTGCATGACTTGCAGAATTGTCCAATCTTATTGTAACGAAACATCTCAAACTGACGCAGTAATTTTTAAGTAATTACGGGAATGAGAAGTGTGCGTAGCAATTACTGATTATAATACTTGCTTGAGGTTCAATAAACATCGTCGAAAAAAAATGCAATCTCTTCCATCCACGATTATTGCCGATGCATTTTTGTATCAGAAAACCTTTCTTTAAAACCTGAAGCGTTTTTTTTGTGTTTATGTTGCATTATGAGGGATTTAAAGTGATCATTCATGCCTTATGAAAGTGTGTTTATTAATAACGGTTGCAAGCGCAAGTTTATGTTCAATGTCCAATGCAGTGTCAGTGAGCATAGAAATTAAACGTAGTGAAGAGCGAGATGAGGGTGCTCATAGTTCCACACTATATCCTCCTTAATTCCAAAATGCCTCCACATCGTCCAAAAGAAGAGATAGATTCAAGTGGGAAGAAATATGAGAAATAACCTTGTTAGCAGCAGCTCTTTGTTCATCATCCATGCTGTAGTCTAGAGCTTTCTCCTCTTCGCTCTTATCCAACTCCTTCTTTACTCTCCTCAAAGTGCAGCTGACAGCGCAGCTTCCAGCAACATCGTCTTCGTTTCCGTTCTCGTCAGTAGTCACAGGAATAAATCCGTACAGAGACAGCTTCTGTCTCTCAAACTCTCCCTCCCCGCTCCGTTCCCTCACATACTTTCCTACTCCTTGAACGCAGCTGTCAAAGGTGTGGTACGAGATTTTCTTAGGGATCTTGTTGAATAATACTCCGAGAGCACATGCTGTACGTTCCTTGTTTGACAACTCATTAGCCCTGCTGCTTCCCTCGCAGCTCACCTTCTTTCCACAATTTCTTCTTCTCAGTTGGAGTTTGTATTCAAAAGCAGAGAGACACAACTCCATGTTGTCGATTGCATCTCCCACCCCGGGTTTTCCGATGAAGATGAAGGGGATGTTGAGTTTCTGAACGACAGAGGGACCCCCAACCCCCGTGCACTCACCCACTGTGGGGTACCCCACCCCGTCCACAACCACGAACCGCTTCCCTTTCCCTATCTCCCTCACACTCTGTTCTACTAGGTCTAGCCTGTCTTCTTTAGACCCAAACTTTCCATCGATAACATCCTTGAATTGAAAATGTGATAGTAGATAAATGGAAAGTGATAAATAACAAGTGGCAAATGGCAAGTAGCAAACGGGACATCAATCGTACAGACAAACTTAGTCGATAGATTTCAATTCACGGTGATATACGTATGCTGAAAATTATGAATAATATGTATGGATATGTATTTGAATGAGACGTTGTGGCTGGTAAATGAGTATAAGTGCCCCATTCAACGGATATACCTGAGTGTATCCCCTGTAGAAAACGATCGGGCCTAGTCCTCTGTGTTGAATCTTCTTCTCCTCACACCAACGAGAAACCAGCTGAACCTATAAAATATATGCCCGCAGAGAGATAAGGAGTAAGTAATTAGAACCAAACTATTTTGTAGCTCGAGTGAATTAGCACTAATAATGAGAGTATTTATAAACATCTAGGAACTCAAGATCCCTGTCAGATTTTTTGTATGTGTATCAATGGTGCGCTGCATACTCATAGTTGCATGAAGATAGAGTGATTACCCCTTCACACTGTGTGCAAGGCTTAATGTATGCAATAAGGCTTGGATCCTTGTATCTCTCTAGTGCTGCTGATAGAATTCCCAAGCACACTGAAGACTTGCCTGCGCCACTACCGTGCCCACTGACGTACACATATTTTGTGGCCTCTGTGTCATCAGACATGTGTTTCAAGTTATATATCTGTACAATATTGAATTTATAAAGAAGTTTTCGTACATTTCGTTCATTAATTTGCATAATTCGTATGTTTCAAGTCGTTAATTATGTTGCTTCTAATGAGCGTTTCCCTTTCTGGGGAATTCATTCATTTAAAGATATCAGTTATAATTGGCACATATGTTGTTCCGTTTGGCACGTTACACTTGTATTCCTAACTTGTTTTGGAAGTGTTTTCATGACATGTTAGCTATGCAAACCACTATTTAGTAAAAGGCATTTTTACTCGGGCGCATAGCTCAATTCAAAATTATTTATATATCATTTTGATTTAGATATTTTCCTCAATCAACCATCCTTTTTTAGAAGAGCAAAATCATTTTTTTCTCTTTGTCGTAAATGATATTCCATTTGGGGCGATCCTACTCTTTAAAGCATATTATCTCCGAGTCCATGTTCATATCGCACAATAATTCTATTTCGGAATGTAGGATGCTATCTCATCTTTTCTGTTCTTTTCTAGGCTCTTTTTCTTACTGTTCCTCTCTATTTTTTTATTTTTATTTTATCGTATTCAACACCATTTTGGCGCATCGAATGTGGCGTCTGGCTTTCTAATGGGACACAGTCATGGCGGATTCTGGTAGTTCTGCTAATAAGCTTGGACCTGAGTCGATTGTAGATGCAGAAGCAGGACAGAAGTTGAGTCTGGATGTATTCAAGTACATCAAGGAGAGTCACGCCCGCAACGGACTCAAGGACTCCAACCACATGCGTTACAGGAAGTACTGTAGCCGTAGGCTTCATCGTGTGAGAGCAGCTTTGAACTGCACTAACGCTCCTCGTAAGTTCAAGTACAAAGAGTTAAGCGAGGGGGAATGTTCTTCCAGTCTGCACCTTACCATTCCTCTCATCGAAGCTGAGAGAGCTTGGTCTTATTCCGTCGAATTGCAGAACCAGGTCACATTAGATTCCCCTCGCCCTAAATTTCACATGAAGAAGCGTTTGAGACGTGCGGTGGAGCATGCAGAAAAATTTGAGCAGCTGTGCAGAGAGTTAGCGAACGAAAAGACGGCACTGGAAGCGTCTGCCTACCTCTCCTGGATTAGGGGGCTCGAGTTCCTCCAGAATGACGACTTTACCTCCGCCCTTCAGCACCTCACCCTGTCGAAGCAGGTGACAAAGGCAATCGGAGACGCCGGCTCGTTGGATACGAAGGTGTTGTGTGAGGAGAGAGCCTCGAACCTTAACCCCTTCCTCTCCTTCTGCAGGTCGAAGCTCAAACTGGGGGGAAGAAAGACGACCTGGACCAGATCGATCTGTCGAAGGTTGACGACATCCTCAGAGCCAAGATCACTGCTCTCCAGTCCTCCGCGTCCTCCTCGGGCTCCGTGGGTGGAGAGGGAGAAGGGGAGGTAGAGAGAGAACTCGTGTGGAAGAAGAGCAAACTCTTCTCCCCCAATGAAAAAATATCTTCTCTTGTCAAGGACCTCAAGCAGATCTCAACTAGACTGAGGCAAACTGTCGAGGCGGAGACCAAGCAGTTCCAGAGGAAACAGGGGGTAGTAGAGGAGGAGGAGAAGCCTGAGGAGGGAGAGAAGGGGGAGGGAGAGGAGGAGGAGGAAGAGACAGAAGAGTTCCTGGAGAAGAAGAGCAAGGCATTGGTAAACAGACTGTTGTCCCTGTTGGAAGAAGGGAGAAGGGAGGTGACCGACGAGGTGAACGACATTTCTCACCTCAAGGTCGTAGGGAAAGCTGAGGAAATCACGCTCGCCTCTCTCCGTTCGCACTCTTCCGCCCTCTCTCTCGCCAGATCATTCGCTTTACTTTTCCAACACTCCCACTCCACTCTCGCACTCGCGTTCAAGTACGTGCACGCCCTCAAGACTAAACAGGTACGTGCACATAGACACACAAACACACGCTATCTCCCTCTTTGCATACTTGATTCCTATACTTGATTCCTATACTTGATTCCTCTCTCTTCTTTCGCACTCATACGCCCACTCCCACCCTCTTTCTATAATCCTCATTCTCCGCCCCTCCTTCACGATCGCTCTAATCTTTATCCATACTTCTTCCCCTCCTTACGTCTCGTTGTTTCTCCCTTTCCCTCCCCTTTTCTTGTTTTCATTCTCTTCTCTCGCCTCATCCTCTCTTCTGTCTTTCGCCTCCTCCCTCTCTTCTTCTCTCTTTCACCTCCTCCCTCTCTTATTCTCTCTTTCCCTTCCTTTTGTCCTTCCTTAATCTCCTCTCGTGTTCTCTACTCCTATTTTGTCTCACTCTACCTCTGTCTTTGATTTTCCTATTTTCGCCCTTTCTTTCTTCTTTTCTCTCCTTTCCTCTCCCTTCCTCTCCTTTCCTCTCCTTTCCTCTCCTTTCCTCTCCTTTCCGCTCCTTCCCTCCCCTCTCCCCCCCCCTCCCCCCCGCATTTGACTCTCCTGCCTTCCCCCCTAGTCCCTTTCTGTTCGATTCCTTCGTTCTGAGTACCTCTCCGTTTCATTTGAAAAACTCATTCAGAGGAGTTCAGAGATCAAGGCTCAAGTGAAGGAAGTAAGAGGAGAAACTGAGGCTGAGGCTGAGAAGGACCACGCCGATCCCCTCATCCAGATCATATCTGTCCTCTCTGCTGTTTTCAGGGTGAGTGGCTCTGTTTTTCCGTAGATGTTGATCTATTTGACTATGTCTGTCTGTGTCTCCATATGTGTATGTGTAGATGCGTGTGTGCACGCGTGTTTCCTCTGTATTTGAACCGATTCGATTCTAACCTTGCTTTCCTCTCTTTTGCCCCTCCCTTCTCTTCCTTTCCCCTCCCTTCTTTTTTCCCTCTCTACCCCACATCCCTTCTTCCCTCTCCCTTCTTCCCTCTCCCTTCTTCCCTCTCCCTTATTCCCTCTCCCTTATTCCCTACCCTCCTCCCTCTGTCTCTCTTCGCATCCTTCACTACATCTCCCTATCCCTCTCCCTCCTTCCCCTCCCCACTCCTTCGTATGCTTGATTGGTATTGGTTCCTCCCTCAGAGTCTGCGTGTGCTGTTTTTGGGAATCAACTATGGAGAAGAGAATCAGTTCGTTGAGGCATCAGCTCTCGTGGCGAAGGCTAAAGGACTTCTTTCTTCTTCTTCCACCCCCTCTCCCATCTCAACCCCCTCTCCTCTTCCCCCACCGCCTCCTCCTCCGCCTCATTGTTCCTTTCCTCTCTCTCTTCCGAGTACGACGTGGTGTTCTCGTATCTGTTGTTCGGGCTGGAGAAGTGGGAAGTGTTGTTGTCGGAGTCTTCCTCTCTTGCACACTCTCTTTCTATTCACTACAGAGCACAGGTGTTGGTGAGGGATCAGGAGAATAGGAAGAGGGATTTAGAAGACGCCTCAACCGTCGATGTCGATGCCATTGCCAAGAAGCAGAAGACGGTGACAGAGTCCATCCTGGACGATGAGACTAAGTTCTTTTCTGCCCACCACTCACACTCGCATGTGTCCGTCTCCGACCTCTCTTCCGCCTCCATCGTCTCCCTCCTCCCCCTCCCTCGTTCTGTTTCTGCTAAGCCCTACGTCGCTGATGTTGCGTTCGAAGTCCTCGCTTACCCGAACCTCGAGAAATTCGTTCCTTCCTCTGCCTCCTCTACCGCCTCCTCTTCTTCTTCCGAAACCACCCAGTCCTCCGGGCTGTGGGGATTTTGGAAGTAAGAAGGATTGTGTTTGCCTGGTAGCCTTTCTTGTTTTGTTGTTTATGCTTGTTTAATGTCCGCGCGCTCTGCTCTAGTCGCGGTGATCTATCAATCACATCACCTGTAGATGTAGATGTAGTTTGTACGTTCGAATCTTTCGTGGCCCGGTGATGGCTTCGATTGAAGCGTGAACGTGGGTCAGACTTTTATTTATTGTTCGTAGTATATTAGTAGCACTTTTGTTTGCTGACGTATTTTATTCATTGCTGATGAACCAGTAGTAAACATTGTAACCAATTAACAGTTACTCCTAAATTTCATGAGCTTCATTTCCCACTTTGTCAACAGAAACATTTTTTTATTATTCATAAACAAAGGCATGCATAAACTCCCCTAAAGGTCAGTGAAGAACTGACTATAGACGTGTATGTGCCAAAACAAAGAACAAGAGAATAGAGATAGTAGATGAGAAAACAGATAACATGGATTACACACGAACAAATGATCTCGAAGATACGTCGCTTAAGACACCTAAACATGGTTGGTCAGAAATAGATGCTTAGAGACCCAACGAGAACAAGTCTACCTCAGCAGTGAACGAGCACCAAGAGGGGTAAGGTAAGGATGATTTGTGTGTAAGCACACTGATAGAACAGGAGAGATGCCGCACCATGCAAGAGACATGCGTGTGATTGGGAGGTGTGTGCACGAGAGGACGCAGCTGATGAACAGAACAAGGCTTTCGCGAGCACCAGGCAATCTCGCATCTCTAGTGAGTAGCATGGATTAGCGGACATCAAGAAAGAAACGCATACAGAAAAAACGAAACGCAAGAGCTGTGGAAAAACAATAGAAACAAAAACAAAGCAGTTGAGTTGACTGCGTGTATAGGAGTGATTGAGCCAGATAGGTTTACAACGTGGAAACTCGAGCAGAGGTAGTGAAGAAGGAAAATATAACGTACAGTTGCTCAGGATCGAACAAAAACTCTTCTGGAACACACTCATTCACAAAAAAAAAACACACTACAGCAATACGAGAATTGGGAAGGAAACAAGCTAAAGGAAATAAAGGCTCAATAAAAGAAAAAATAAAGTAAAATAACATAAAATAAAATAAAAAGGAAAAAAAGAGGATAGAAGAAAACGTCATTAAAGAGAAAAGCATAAACATAATAGTGATAAAGATAGAGAAGAAAGAAGCGCAGGAGAGACAATGTTTCATTGTAAGCAAACTAGTACATACAAATTAAATTAAATTAAATTAAATGAAACTCACTCTACGGAGTGTGGGGGATGAAGTTAGCTAGCCCATATTTATCTGGTTGCATAGAAGAGGAACTGAGAGGATGCTATTCCTGCAGCTCTCATCACAACCCAAATGAGGCACAGCCAACCGAACGAGGCCCAGTAGTGTCCGTACGTAAATCCGAAGTACTCAGAGACGTATTCAGTTACGTAGTAAGTGGAAGTCCCGGTCCCTTCAACAATGGTGATAAGGGGACCGCATTGGGGGAGAGGGAACACGTTCCGAACTGACTCATAATAAGAGCCTCCGTGACGTGGGAAAAGGGGAGCATGCGGAAGACCCACATCCATCCTCTGGGGATGTGAGCCTTCGTGATTGATACTCCGGAGAAAGTGAGGATAAATCCGAAAGCAATGCTGGTAACGACCTCCACCAGTTGTGCGTTAGGAGAGAACATGTAATTGAACTCGGATAAAGAAACCAAGATGAGGAAAGAAATGAATAAGATCAGGTAGAACTTAAAGTATAGGCTTCCGTCGTTGTCGAAGCCAGGGAGCCAGTACATAGGTAACATGACGAAGAGGCACAAGAACCCGCATACGATGAACTCCACAGGGGTCGTCACGAATCCGAAGAGGAAGGGTTTGTACATTCCGGATACCTTCTCTCGGTAGAAGACAGGGCGAGTAGCCATGAAGAATGATATCACTTGGATGTATTGAGAGAAGGAGGAGAGTAGCACAGGTAGAGTCATGGACGCTCCGAATCCGACGACAGAAGAAGCACTTTCAGCTGTCTGTCCGACATAGAGGAATCCCATGATGAAGACGAGGAAGAGAGTCACTGTTACGCGATGGTACATCAACTGAGCGCTACGCCAGTACATGCGGAAGTGTCTGAGCTGGAGAAGGGTGTACTGGGTCACGACTGACGCTCCTCTTCCAGAAGCGTAGCTCTCTTCTGAGGTCTTGCGCGTAGGAAGAGGAGCAACCGAGAGGGAGTAGCTGTGTTGCTTCATGTGAGTTGAGTCAGAGTCAGAGGAAGAGGTCGTATGAGCATGGGGAGGTACATCGGATGATATGGATGGAGGAGGAGCAGCAATCATCATGTTCGACGAGTCCCCTGTCTCATTCTCTCTATTCTTCGCGGGAGAGTCATCTCCTATGGTAATGGCACCTCTGTCTTTCTCTCCTTCGTGTTGTTCGGAGTAGACTGACTCCACTTGATGGATCACATCGAGAGCCCTTTCCTTCTCTGTGCTGTTAGTGTAGGCCGTGGTGAAGGTCTCGACGAGCTCAGCAGGGGATAGCTTCGTGTTGACAGACACTCCAACTCCGATTTGTTCTAGCATCCAGGAAGCAGGATTGACACGATGGCTGATCTTGGTGGAGTGGGGAACTCCCTCGATGTACTTGATAAAGCGACTGCTTCTGTGACCGAGATTTCCGAAGAAGATCTGGTGCCCTCCAGATGCAAGGAGTACGAGGCGGTCGAACATGTAGAAGAGCTCCGAAGAGGGCTGGTGGATGGTGCAGATCACAGCTCTACCAGCCCTTGCGACTCTTCTCACCACGCTGATGACGGTCTGAGCAGATCTGGAGTCAAGCCCGGTAGTTGGCTCATCGAGGAAAAGAACAGCGGGGTTGGCGACGAGCTCCACTCCGATCGAGACTCTCTTAAGCTGAGAAGGGGATAGTATTTGTTCTGTTTTGGAGCCACAGCAGAAGTCTTTGATCGGAGTCAGGTCCAGGATATCTAGTACTTCCTCCACAACCTTCCGTTTGATCTTATCGGACACGGAAGAGGGGAGGCGGAGTCTTGCTGCGAAGAGGAGGGTTTCCTCTACAGTATCGAACGGGAAGAGGGAGTCGAACTGCTCCACATATCCTGTACATTGCTTGATCAGAGAGATAGAAGCTTTTCTTCCGTTCAGAGTGATACTTCCGCTGATTTCTCCTACGTTCTTTCTCCCCGCGAGGACATCCAGGAGAGTGGTTTTTCCAGCTCCTGAGGCTCCCATGAGGGCAGTAAGACGGCCAGGCTCAGCATATCCAGTGATTTTTCTAAGCAGAGGTCTCTTTGTTCTCTTTCCATCTACCACAACTGGGACAGTATAATCCACATCCTTGAACGTAAGCCAAGTGTTTTCGATCGAGATTGCCGTGCGAAGAGTGTGGAGTGCCCCAGCAGCAGATCTGGAAGGAGCAACGACTGAGGGTTTGGAAACACTTAGTTCGGTGGTGTGGATGTTTTCCGAAGCAGAAGGGACGTCTTTCTTCCCGCTCGCTTCAACCACCACAGGAGCGGTCTGAACTGAGTCGTGGATGTGGACAGCAACGAGCTGGTTGTCTACGTCTTCGTCAATGTCTCCTCCGTCGTCGAACTCCTGTAGATTGTTGTCAGAGTCAAATCTAGTGGTTCCTCTGCTTTGTTCGTAGTATGGTTTATTCATGAGGAAGGCGTGGAGGATCATGAATCCCAATGACACGCAGCCCACGTAGATCCACGCGTATCCCATATATCCCTCGCTGTCGTACACGTCCATTGCACGCATGTAGGCTGTCCCGACTCTTTCTCCCAAGCTGTTGAGTTCGTCGTATCTGCTTCTGATGAACTCGTTGATGATCACTGCACGCAGAGACCAAAAGTAGGGGGAAATCCAAAACAGCCAACGCATGAACACAGGGGCATTCCCTTGGGTAACGTAAAATCCAGCGAAGAGCACAAACACAAACGAAGATGGAGTGGCGACGGCGTGGGCAGTAGCCTCTTCTTTTCCCAGCATTGTTAGCAGCCTAAACAGGCAAGCGAGGTTCAGTGCTTGGAAAAACATCATAAACAAGCAGAAAAAGAAGGCTCCGGGTGAGGGGTTGCAGAAAGTCATCCAGTATACGATGGACGTCATGATGGCAGACTCGATGAATTGGATGAAGAGACCGCAAATGAAAAGAGAAGACACCATCGTCCAGGAGGGATAAAACTGCCCTCCTATTTGTTTATAGACGATGGGGTTCAGCTCGGCGTTGACGGGAAGTTCAATGAAGGTTCCGAAGGAGATCTGAACCATTAGGGTAAGGAAGACGGCTACTCTGAGGGTGTAATTGTTTTCGTGGATTCTCCAGTACAGAGATCCGAAGACAAGGCCCATAACGATGGCTTGTTGAATGCGAGGGATGAGGGTTCCTTTGCTTCTAATCGTGTATGTCCAGTGCCTCTGCAGAACGAGGTGGAAGGTCTTCAAGGCGTTGTGGGAGTAGAACCGCCCGTACATGTTCTTGGTCTCAGCGGTCGGCATCAACTCTTCCTCCACTGACACTCCCTTCTCATTCCTCTTCATCTCAAAGTCAACATCAGACTGAATGGCTTTGAAGTGAGCAGAGGACGTGTAGAACGAGATCATGGCTGACAGAGAAATGCAAGGGGATTTCGCAGGAGACACTGACAGTCCACTGGGGAGTTGGGGAAGAGAGACACAGGCAGATGAATTGGCACTAGAGGACTCGGAGCTAGAGGAATCGTCCTGTGCTTGCTCAGTCTTCTTATTCTTCTCCTCTTTGAGTTTCTTCTCTTCCGTATCTCTCTTGGCAACAATCTCAGGAGAAGAGAGGCAGTCAATGAGGAAGTCGCACATATCAACATCAACGGGGCAAGAGAAGCCCATGGCAGAGAAGAAAGGCAGAACGTCATCCCTCTCTCCTTGGAAAACGATGTGTCCTTCCCTCAAGCAGATGATTCTGTCGAACATCGAGAAGAGTCCAGGAGTGGGTTGCTGCAGAGTACACATGACGCTTCCACCAGTGGATATGCACCATCTCTTAATAGCGGCCATGATGTCCTCCGACGTTGCTGTGTCCAGTCCGTTCGTGATCTCGTCGAGAAAGAGGACACGGGCATCTCCTACGAGCATTTCTCCGAGCGAAGTCCTCCTCTTTGTGCTCCACTCACCCCTCTGATCATAGAGTTTCCGAGGATGGTGTCCTGGCACTCGGTGAGGCCGAGGAGACGGATCGTGTCGTCTACCCTCTGCTTGTCGTAGGTGGAGCTGGTCATTTTGTGCGCAAAGTCAATGGTCTCTCTGACAGTAAGGAGGGGGAGGTGTTCGTCCACTTGGTCCACGTACTGGGTCATTCTCCTGGTGTAACAGCTGGCTTCCTCTGCCTCCTTGACAGTGATTCCATTGATGGTAACCTTGCCTCCCCCTCGTCAGCGAGGAGTCTTCCAGATACAGTCTTGAGAAGAGTGGACTTTCCATGACCAGGTGGAGCTACAATCAGAGTCATTTCTCCTGGCTTGATAATACCGGATGCGTTCTCTACCCTATAAAGGACCTTTGTAGTTCGAGTCGTTTCCGGTGATCATTTGGTTGGCGGCATGGAATACGTGCACAGGAAGATTCACTAAGTTGGGAAGAGATCCTTGGTTCTTGTGAACATGAACTGTAGCGTTGATATCCTTGTAGGCGATGGTCAAGCGAGGGAGGTCCAGTTGTCTTCCACCGAGCCACTTGGTTTGGGTCTTAGTCGCCTCAGTCTCTTCGGCAACCACCTCCTCGTAGTTCTTAGGAACCGAGAGCTCTACCTGAGTAGTAGGGTTGTTCTCATCAGCATAGTGTACTGTCACCTGCTGATCTGACATCGTCTGTAAAACGAAACAACATAAAAATATCAAGTAATCCGAAAAGATATTTACCATGTGCGGCAGAAATGTTAATAAAATTCGTGAAATTCGGAGTTGCGTACATAGAAAATTGTAATGCAGCTCTGCATAATACTTAGAATACATGTATTTGATCAAGTTGATTGATCTTGGATGAATTGGACTTGCAAAACACAAAAAGAACTATAGATGTGAAAGGGAATTAAAGGCCAAAGTTTCAACGTGGAACGGCTCTGCACTGAAAAAATACAAGTCATTAAAAAAAAAAAAAAAAAAAAAAAGTTTTAAACTCCTATTAACTCGCAAACAAAAATTAAAGAAGGTAAGTCTTGGTTAGACATAAAATATCTTTGTGGATAGAGAGAAAGAGTCGGTGGAATGCTTGGCAGATCCTGTTCTCTTCTTCCCAAGAAGAAAAATATGGCAAAGTAAGGTTTAGGAAAGTACATGCAGCTTCCTGAGAGGGTACACATACATGTTGTGCTTGAGGCGCGAGTTAAATAGGGTATTGATGTGCAGAACAGTTTCATGAAAAATTGGGGGGTTTATAAAAGCTGAAATAATCGAAAGGAGCCTGTGCCAATTGTATGATATGGTTGCATATGTAAGCCCTGGTAGTATTATGAACAACAAAGTGCTTTTCGGGCTGTCAAGATGTAGTTCCATCTAAGTGCTTAGTTAGTACCGCGGAGTTGCACGAATTTCGGAAAGTAGATATTTTAAAGATATTTATTTCTTTTTGTCTTTATAATATGAATATGTATGGCCTATATGCAGTACTCCATCACTGCGCGGGCATACAGATGAGTAGGTATCGTGTAGAGTCGCATCATGGCCTATTTCAGCTATGCTTGCTAGGTGACCATGGGATTTGTGCACAACACTCGCATGGGCATTGAATGAGTCTCAGTAAGGTCAAATTTTCAGTGGAAAGATTACTATTCCATGATAAATTATACATTTTAGTCGCCAATAAACACGGGAATACATCAGATAAAGAACTGTAATACCATGTGTCAGATATGGATATGTATGAACCCCTTTGCACAAATGAAAACCAGGTCAGCTTCACTTCCTTTATAAATCTGATGACGGCTGGCTAAACAGAGAAACTGTGATGGCCCTTTTACCGACAAAAAGAAACGAAAATGGCAATAACTCCGACATGAACATGATCACTTCTTTTGTTTCAATGATGCGTCACCCTTTTAAAGCAGGTATGATACATTGTGCAGCTGGTGCAAGAGAAATACATATCTGCTAGAATTCGTGAAGGGTGTCAAAATGAACAACAGCATTTAATGGGAACTTAATGTCGTAACTGTATCAGACACTATGCATGGACATATAATATACCTGTTTTCACTCAAAACCCTGTGTATTTTCATAGTATAATTAATATTTGATGCAGTAATTAGTGTTCTTTCATATTTATGTTTTCTTCATATTTACATTTTGTCTTTGTGGTGAGATTAGGTTCTGCTTCGTATTTTTGACAAATCCGTATTTTATTATATTTTAAGTCTGTGTGTTTATTATTGTATATGTTAAAGCGGACGCCTCTCTGAAGATACTATTTTAATACTTGCTCGTAAGCTGTAATATTGTATATATTGCATGTTTTACTTTATATTTCAATATTTAAACCTTTTTTCAAACTCTGACTGTCCTCCAATTTTAAAATCGTTCATTCTTTACGAAAACTCAATAGAATAGTAAATTTTCTCTTGGAATTCATGTATGGATATGAGCAGTTTCATATAATAGTTGTTTTCAACTCAATATCGTATTGCGTATGGACATGATATTTCGGCTTTCAGGAAATGGAGGCTTTGGGGCAATGATTTGAGTCGTAAATTGAATGCAATATTACTTGAAACACATTTCATTATAGTAACGGATTAATTGTGTATGACGTTTAATAACTATATTAGTATGCAGACGCTTACCAGTAAATCAATTATAATGTATGTTTATCGCTTAATAAATAATATTCGAAATGCATACATTCTATCGAAAAAGGTGTGCGCGCAAATCTCAGACCTCCAGTTACTTAGACTATTATGCTGTATTTTTTTCATCTGCGTGTTTCTATGAATGCATATTACTACTGTAAAGGGGTTAGGATTGAATTTCCCTAGAATTGCGTGAAATTAGATTGTTAGAGGGCTTTCTGAGAGAGGAGAATCATGTGAATTTCTGTATGCAGTACATAGTTTTTTTTCTAGCTTATTTACTCGTTCGGTGATATATTACTTCCCATATATGGAAAAACAAACATTGTACATATGGAACTCAAAACATATTTATTCTGCCCCTATAAAAACCCTATTTTCTTATCAAAAGCGCAAGCTCTTACATTATCTGATTAGAGAAAATGCTCGATAAATGTTGATAGAGCCTACTTATTCATTAAATAGCCTGGATTCTTTATTATACATGCATTAACGTTATTTGTTGGATAATTAGTCTAAATGGCTGGAGAGGATTGTAGAACAATACTAACATCTAAAATTATACATTTGCCTAAGCAGAAATAGAGTATTAGACCTCCAAATAAATTGGAGATATAATGTTCGGGATATGTTTCAAAGTTATATAGAGATGGGTCATACTCAAAAACCACAATCAAAATTGTATATATCTTTTGTGCTTGTTTATCGAGCAAATGTGTCCGTGATAAAATTGTTCATATACTGCTGTGAACGATTTCTTACTGATCATGTAATTCTTTAGTTCTGAGAATACTGAAATTCCATACTATACATATAAATGGTTTATGCTTGATTGTGTACATGTTTTACTCAGTAGTATATACAAATGTATCATATATGTGCACGTTTTAGTTATTACGTTACACACTTCATATATTTACTTCATACAGCAAAAAAATATTGTGAGGGAAATAATTATGAATAAATATTATGAATTTCATAATTATATATAATGAGTAGGAGCCTCTCAACAGAACAGCTTGTTCGAATTTTTCATAAAATAAAAACTATTACGTCAGCGTATAGATTGTCAAAATAGAAAAAAAAGACAACATGACAACATGTATTAATAATCATTTATCTAACAAAATTCAAATAGACTAAATGGCAATGAGTGATTATATTCGTTTTAACGGAAATAAGCGCCGTCTCAAAAGGGAATGACTAACCAGCAATAAAACACGGCAAATGAAAAAGCACATGAATAAAAAGTATGACTAGCTAGTTTTAGCGTGATTGTATATTAATATTTAACTCACATTCTTATGCTTTTATATTGTTTATATTCAGTTTCACTGAAAATGGTACGCCCTCTCGCATTATCTTGAGAGAGAAAAAAACGCATGATTGGCGATTCAAATATACATAGTGTTGTGCGTATATCACATTCTATGCTAGGTCACTCTATTTGAGATACTCCTAGATACCTCTATAAATATCTACCATCTAAGGTCTACCCGATCATATACAATAAACATCCTCAAAGCTTATCAGAACACTCTGCTAATCTCAACAATAGAAATTTAAAGTATGTCTATGTCAGATAGAAAACAACTGTTTATCCCAAACTAATATGTAGAATAATATGAAGAAAGGAAAACTAAGAATACTTTCTTACTTGCGTACGATTGGACAAGAAAGATAATCTGCGCATATCTTGATCGACGTTAACTGAAAACTTCTTAAAAATAAAAAGGCCTTAACAATATTACAATTCAATAATGTTCGAACAGGGCTAAAGAAACATGCGTAGCATCGACAGATTGGGATAAACGGATAGAGACAACTACTCAAAGTGAAGAAGACGACGTTGTTAGCATCACGCGTTACAGACACACGAGAATCAACACGAACAGAAAGTATTGTTAGATTCTCATCAGATGAGAATCTGGAAACTCACAAATAGATCAATGTAAACCATATTAAACCCCTATTTACTAATACTAAGATCAAAAACAAAAACTGTAAACTAGGAACGGATGTCACAAAATATCTTATCAATTGTAATAAAACTCATTATTATGCATAAAGAAGGTATTTTCTTTCCATCACCAGTCAATCTACATGTCGGATATCATTACGAAATGTAGAATCGATGTGTTGGTTAATGTATATATCATTCCTACGCTAACCCATCCCTAGTAAAGCATGTATGACAATGAGAATTGTAAGATAACGCGAAATCTATAAAAAAAAAAGAAGATCATCAGCAGAGAATACAGCTAATTCTAACAGTATGTCGTACACAAATAGTAATAGAAGATAAAGGCACAAGATAGGGTGTGCATAGACAAACATAAAGTCGTACGGTAACATGAACTTGCATTCATTCATATGGTCAGCAATTTTAGTTGCGAAGTTTACGTGAATGACGGAGAGTGAAAAAGAGTATGAAAGAAACGAACAACTAAAACGAACTAGATAACGCAAGCTTGTGAGCACAGGAACCGCCCTTGATCACAATATATTACACGACAGCAGAAATGTATGGAGTCTTGCTTCGTGAGACTGCAATGCACATAACAAGACTTCGCTCTCTCAATCTGTGGTATCACAAGAAAAGAATGTAGTACCAGCAGCCGACAAGCGATGAAAAGCACCACAAGGACATAAAATTAAGTCAGGCAATATTTCGTTTCGCCAAACCCATGCCACTCTATCTGGGCCTTCCACTTCTATCTCTGCATCCCGTCCACGCTCACCGTATCCCCCTCTATTTACGTTGAACTGTGCATATATGAAATGAAGCTCGTATACACTGTTAGAAAAACCAGTCACTAGGAAAGGAACAGCTCGCTATAAATAACAGATTGTCGAGCTCTGAAAATATGAGACGGCATCCTCACAGCTACTTCAAAAAACTCAACACGGAACTACAAATCAGACCAGTCAACTTGAACTAGATCCTCACATTATAGTATAGTATAGCATGGTTATTAATCACCTGTGGATTCATTTCCTCTATTTTCTCCCAATATACACGATTAAACTTTCCTCATTTGTCATGCATCTGCGCATGTAAAATGGAAAAATAGATGTAGTGTAGGCAATTATGCACTAACTATGCAAAACTTGAACCTGGCAGTGCTACTTTTAATAGTGTTTAATAAATTAGGATAAAAACGTGTATTGGAAAAAAAACATTTCTTTTAATATGTTTCGAGTCATTCCGCACTTGATCAGACAAAAGCAAAATGCGGTAAAAAAAAAAAAGGTGTATTTCAGAAGGAAAATAAATAATATATGCAACGAGTAACTTGTTGTGCTATTGATAATGAAAATAAATAGAAAACTGATAGGGGGACTACACAAACCTTTTGAATGAATACGTATAGAAAATTGAAATCAAAATAGACAATATGATACGACAAATAAGAAATACACGAACTCGAACAGAAAAACTAAAATTGAGCAAGTTTGTTCGTTATATGGAATATGTAGAAAGAATCACTTGGTAGGACGTAATGCATAGGCAGAACAACTAGTCTCTTACTCCTCCTCCTCCTCTTCATCATCATCCTCTTGTCCCGCCTCAAGGACATTAAGCTTGAGAGGGTGCTCTTGATCAGCTCCAACCCAGGAATCACTCATGAGGAAGAACGTTAGGCTCAGATCCCCCGTTTCGACAGGACAAGCAATCTCGAGCTTGACCTTGGTGACCTTATCCTTCAAAGACACCTTCTTGATGCTTAGGAGCTGGTTCTTCTTGGTGTCTCCGACTACTAACCACCACCCCTCAGCCTTCACCTTGGGGTATCGGGGAGCTACGACAACGTTCACTCCTCCCTCGAAATCCTCCTCATCCTCGTCGGGGTTCCTCTCCAACACAACTCCAATGGCAACCTTCTTTCCGGCCTCGATCCTTCCCCCGTTAGTTCCCACTCCTCCCAATACCTTCAGAGTCACCGCAACGTCCGGGTAGGCGTTACAGAACCTAGCAACGTCGCTCATCTTGTTGGGGGGAGGTTGAGGATAGCGTCTCTCTCCTCATCCTCCATAGAGAGGAGGTCAGCGACGGTCGTGATTCCCTTCGATGCCATTTCCAGCGCAGTCGTTCTGTCGACGTGGGGCATCTGCATCAGCACAGGGTCGGTGTTCCACATTCCCATTGTCACCATCTGCGACAACTCCATCGCAGCCAATGCGGGGGCGAGCCACTTGGAAGAGTAGGCGACATCGACGATGGCAAGGAGAAGACGGGAAGCGTCGGGGAGGATGGACTTGAGGTCAGCGGTAACAGCGGAGGTGAGAGGGATGCGAGAGAAGTGAGACTGCAAGAGGACGTTGGTCTTGGTCGAGGGCCTGGAGTAGTCAGCAGAGGAGGAGGGAATGCGGATGGGGAGGTGCTTAGAGAGTTTCTCAAGAGCGATGTCTTCTCTGTGTCTGACGATGATTTTCTCATCGAACTCTCCAGCGGAGCAAAGGGTGGGGATGAGGTCCTTGAGTCCGATGGCGTTGGAGAGGGTGGAGGAGAAGAGCTCGACGGTGGAATACTTGAGGTAGTAGAAGCTGGCGATCATTCCGAGGTTGAGTGCGGTGATGTCTCCGTCGTCGATGGCGATACAGTTACTCTGCGAGAGCTCGTCGAGGGTGGTGTCGACAAGTTCGGACAAGTGGTCGGACACGTGCTCGTTAGTGACTCCGAGGAGGTTGTAGTAGTTGGGGTTCTTCGTCAGTCTTCGGTAGTAGAATGACCAGGTGATGTAATCCACTGCGTCCTGAACGTTTTCGATTCTCTTTGTGATAATCTCCGCGTTCAAGTGGTCGTGAAGAGCGTTATCCAAGTGAGACTCAACAGGGAAGGGTTCGTGTAGGAACTTCTTGTAGAGTTGGAGGAGAGAAGAAGAACACATTAGCAAACACTTTCCTTTGTTGCTTCTTCCGTTGGACTCCTCTCCTACGACTCCACATCTTCCCACCATCTGGAGGACGCTGGTGAGGGGGATGGGGACGTACCCGTGCTCAGCAGAGTTGTAGGTTTGAGTGTCCATGATGGCTACCAGCTCAGAAGAGCAAGAAGGAGGAACAGACCAACACAGGCTGTACTCGCAGATCAGGACCTGCAGAGCACCCACGGAAAATAGGAGAGTTACGACGGCCCTCTCTTTTTCGGACAATCCTTCGTGGAGGATTCCAACTCCTCTGCTGAGAAGAGCAGAAACGGGGGAGAGCAGAAGGACAGGTGCTTTTGGATGTCCGAAAGAGCAACCAGTAGCAAGGGAGCTCTCTCTCTCTCCGTGCCGTTATCCTCGGCATCTGCATCCCTTTCCCCATAGGGCTCCACGTCAATTCCAGCAGCAGCTCTTGCAGAGATCAGGTCGTATTTGAATACCTCACTGAGAGTGGCGATCTCCGTGGCGTGGGAAACTACGTGTTTTCTGGTGGGAGCAAACACCAAGGTCTTTCCGAGTGGGTTATTGCGCACCAACTGCTCGAAAGTCGGTTTCACCATCGCAGCCTGTCTCGCTTCGAATGACTCCTGCTCGATACACTTGATAGTGAGGTCGAGGGGTACAGGACGCACAGAGGGAGGGAACGCGAAGATAGACTTAGCGCCGATCCACTCTCCGATGTCTCTTGCGTTGGCGACAGATGCACAGAGTCCGAGGATACGGACATCCTCCTCGATTTGCGTAGCGATGTATCTAGCTCTAGAGAGGACGACCTCGATGATGGGTCCTCCGCTTCCTCCCAATAGGTGAAGCTCATCGGCTATCACAAGCCTCACCTCCTGCACTGCTGCCTTCGTCTTCCACTTCCTCGACACCATGTCCCAGTTCTCAGGAGTAGAGACGATGATTTGAGCGTTGTTCACCAACTCCAGGTCAGTCGCAGTCTCTCCCGTCAGCATGCGCACAGGAACTCCCATCTTCTTTCCAAAGCACTCAGTCAATTCGCTGTACTTCTCCTTCGCGATCGCCTCCAAGGGGCACAAGTACACGCAGCGAGGGGTATCAGGTTCATCTTCCTCGTCCTCGTCTTCATCCTCGTCCTCCTCTCCCTTCTTCGCGTCCTCTCCCTTCTCCTCCTTCTCAGCCTGCTTCCTCTTGAAGTCAAGCAGTGCCTGTCTGTGTTTGTTCAGCATGCGCATGATCGCAAGCTCAGCGATTGCGCTCTTTCCAGATCCAGTGGGGGCAGCGACGAGGACAGAGCCGTCCTTTTTGTAAACGGTGTTGAAGGTTTGGGTTTGAATGGCGTTGAAGAAGGAGAACTTGGAGAAGTGTTGGATGTACTGCTCGTTCATCACCTGTCTCACAGAGATAGGCTGGAGGTCAAGAAGTTCGGTCAGAGGAGGGAACTTCTGAGGGAGAATCAAGCTCTGGAAAGAAAGGGGCAGAACGGTTTCAGACCCGAACCAACGATCCGATACGACGCGGATGAAGTACTGGGGAGGGAGGGGGTCGTACACGGGCACAGTGAACGTGAGGGTGTGTTCCTTGTCTGCGTATCTCTGCTTTAGGGAGAAGTACTCCCAGTGGATCGCTTTCTCTCCATCGGCGTCTTCTACCAGCACCCAGAATCCCTGGGAAGATCCGTGGACCTCAGTGTCCCAAACGAAAGCAGGGTAGATGATCAGAGTAACCCTCACGATCGACCTCGTGATGGGCTGCACGTGTCCCTCCAAGTCGAGCTTGGGGATCTTAGTGATGGCCTGATAGACCTTTGTTCCAACTCCGGGCTTTCTGAAGAGAGCCTCCACTGCTGGTTTAGAAAGGTCTCGGAGGTTTTCCCAGGCGATCGAGCTCTCCAACTGAGCAATCGCTTCCGCTGGGACGGAGGAGAACTGGCGCAGGGGAGCTGAGCACCCCATATCCTGTGTTGGATCATGCAGGAGAGGGAGAGGGCCTTGAGGGCGGTGGCTGCCCATCCCTTGCGCAGAAGCATTTCGAACAAGGCCCTGGCAATTCTTCCTGCAGACTGGGTCACGTAGACCATGTCGGCAACGAGGGCGAACCCCTCGAGAGAGAGACGGGACAGATACGCCTGCAGAAGGGCATTCACCTTCGCCACAGGCTCATCCACGCTCTCCTTGATGGGAATAGGCACTCTGTCAAGGAGTCTGGCGAGCTCAATCCTCTCCTCCTCTCTGACGTTCATGTACTGGAACTCGGAAGACATGGAGAAGATGCGGAACAGGTCGATGTCTCCGATCGTAGGTTTTAAGTTTTCGTTGTACACTCCGATCGACTCGTGAGGAAGATAGTAATAGGACGCCACCTTCCCCAGTTCGGTGGAGGAGAGAGACCCAGACTTTCTGTCATATCTGATGAGACCGTGCTTGTCGAGGAGGACCGCTGCAGAGTGGATGAGGTCAAGGCGGTGTTGCTCCAGGGTCGGGTCGGACTCCATGATCGAAGGGGCAATTCCGTACAGCTCAGGACGTACACACATGCGGATGAAGAGGTATGTGTACCCCAACCAGTTCACTCCGTCAGATACACTCTGCACAGACTCTGAAACGACCTCAGCGTTCAGAGAGTCAGCCAGTCTAGAAATGAACTGGGACTCGATGGGAAGCTGGGCAGAGAGGAGAGAGAGGTAGTATGTAACTTCTTGGTGTGTAGTGATGAGGATTCCCTCTCCATGAGTATCATACTGAGGTCTTCCTGCTCTTCCCACCATCTGAGTAACGTCTTGAGGAGACAGTTCAACCCACTTGCTCTTCTCAGGGGAGTAGATCTGTGTGCCCTTGATGATGACACAGTGCGCAGGGAGGTTCACTCCCCACGCAAGGGTGGCGGTTGAAACGAGTACCTGCACGTGCTGTTCGGCGAAGAGCTCCTCAACAAGTGTTCTGTCCTCTTTTGTCATTCCAGCGTGGTGAAACGCGAATCCGAATCGGAGGAGTTCCTTGAGCTGGGCGTTCACGACTTTCTGGTCCGCAGCCTCCTTCAAAACCTCCTGAGTCGAACTGTCCTCCACCACAAAGTGCTCCAAGTCCCCTCCATCCCCTGCCTGCGCAGTCTCGAGGAGAAGACGGGCAGTGTTGGCGGCGTCCTTTCTCGAGTGAACAAAGATGAGAACCTGTTGCCCGTTGCTCACTTGCTCCAGAGTCTTTCTGTACGTAAGTTTGTTGATTAGATCGTTGCGCTTGAAGGGCTTTTTCTCCGTGATCCCGATATAGCGCATGTCAAGGGGAGAGGGACGGTAGGATGAGTCGAAGAAGAACACTCCGGAGGCAGGGTTAACTCTGAGGAAGAGGGCGACGTCGAGGTAATTGGGAAGGGTGGCTGACAGACCGACGATGCGCACGTGTTTCTGAGTGAGTTCGATTTGTCTGATGATTCTGGCGACGATTGACTCTAGCACGGGTCCTCTCGAGTCGTGGAGAAGGTGGACCTCATCGATAATGACCAGGCTCACGTTCTCAGCCACGCTGCGGTCCCCTTCCTTTCTAGTAATGATGTCCCACTTCTCGGGGGTAGTGACGATGAGCTGAGTTTCTGCGATCTCCACTCTGCTTAGCTGTTCGTCTCCTGACAATTCCCTCACGGTAACTCCGTAGGGAGCGAGACGGCGGGAGAAGTTTCCCACCATCTCATGGACAAGAGACTTCATGGGGGCAATGTAGATGATCTTGAAGGCGTCTAAGTCTAGCTCAGGAGGGGTCGTCTTGTCCTCCTCAGAGTCGTCTTCGTCATCCTCCATCTTCTTCCCGTCTCCCTTCCCCTTCCCCCCTAGCCTCTCCTTCTCGCTCGCAGAAGCTTTCTTCCTCTTCAGCCCCAGCTCATGAAGCACAGTGAGCATAGCACAGTTGGTTTTTCCAGCTCCAGTAGGTGCGCAGATGAGCATGTTTTCAGGAGAGAACATAGCTGTTTCGTAGATCCTGGACTGGATCGTGTTGAGAGATGAGACGTTGGGGAACGCGAACCTAGCCCACCAGGGCATTGAAGAAATAGGCACCCTGGGGGCAGAGGCCTTCTCCTTCTCCTTATCAGCGTCGACCTGGGGAGGGACGTGATATTCCTGGTACCCTGACTCTCCCTCTGGCGTTTCGTCCTTGACGACAACCTTGAAGTCAGTATTTCCCATAGAATGACCCTGAGTCTGGGCAGAAAGAGAAGACAAATCGAGGGTGTGGCGAGGTTTCTTCCAGAATGCGTCCCTCTTCTTTTCCTTCTCTTTCTTCCTCTCCCCCACCAGCGAGAGGTTTCCTCCTCCCAGACTGGCGTCCTTCCCAACTAAGATGCTTGCCCCTTCCTTTCTCCCTCTCACCTCCCCGTCCCTCTCCCTCGCCACCCTCTTCGCATTCGCAGAGACTCTGTCGTCCTTGTCGTCTCCCTCCATTTGGAGGTCTTCCCACAGCGCCCTGACTTCTTCGTCCTCGTGTTCCCTCATTTCCTCCTCCACCAGAGCCTTGTCCGTTGCCCTCGCTCTCTTAGTTCCCCATGCGACAGTCTTCTTGTTCTTCAACAGCAATTTCACCAATGAGAATTTATCGTAGTCTAGCAGCAACACCAACTTGTTTTCGAGCGCTCTGTTGTCTAAGTCTGACTCAATGAGCCCCACCACCTCCTCTCCCACCTCTCTACACTTCTCAGCATCCGAATAGAACGCAGATAGCTTCCTCTGCAGCCAGTATGCGTCGACATCTCTCACACTCACCACCTCATCCTTCTTCTTCTTCTCCCTCCTCTTCCTCTCCTCAGCCTCCGAGTCAGACCCAGGCTCCTCATCTTCGTCCTCGTCCTCGTCCTCTCCGTCCTCGTTATCGGTCTTTCTCTTCCTCCTCTTATCTCTTAGCCTAGTCTCTTTGGAATCCTCTACGTCCTCATCCTCCTCTGACGATGCATCCTCAAACACGTCGTCCTCATCCTCTTCCTCCTCCTCCAGTACAACGGGCACCCATTGCTCCTCCTCCTTTGCATCATCGTCTCCCTCCCCTCCGCAGCCCTTCCCCCGTCGAAATCCTTCAATTTGAGAGCAGTATTGAGCATAGTGATGAAGTCTTCCTCTCTCACCTCCTTCCCAGAATGCAGCAGCTCAGACAACTCCTTTCTCTTCTCCTCCGCCCTACCGGAGTCCCTTCTGAGGATGGCAATACACTCGTCAGCAGCAGAGGTAAGTTCGTCGTGAGAAGCTGTCTTGAGCTCTTTGCTGAGAAGAGAGAGGAAGACTCCGTGCGCTTCCTTCGTCTCTGCGGTCTGGGGGTGGTATGACAAGTCTCCATCGTCCTCCAAAATAGAACCGTGGTGCTTCTGTGCCTTTCTCTTCGAAGAAGAGAGTAGAATCCAAATCATCAGCGTCTCTCTTTCTCTTCTTCTCTGACTTTTTCAGCATCCCCTCTAGCTCTGAGGATTTCTTCTCCTTTGAAGGACGAGCCTAACATCGTCATGCGTATCCCACGCCATTGTATGTGATATTAAGTTGTTTCGCCACCCATGCATGAATTGCAAACCAGGAATGAATGAATTCGATGTCGTCGTTAATCTAGGGCGTAAATAGTAATTCGCACACGCAAAAATGGAAACAGAACAATGGAAAACGAGCAAACAACAAATTATGTTGACAGATAATGAAAACATACCCTGTCTCCAAACATGGAAACAAGATCCTTCGTCTTGTACTTATCCGTAAGACTGTGGGCACTTGGAGCAGGCCCCTGGTCCTTCGAACGCTCCGTGGATTGCAGAACCAGGTTAGAGTTCTATTTGTGATTCAACATTTAGAATTTGATTTTACCACACCAGGTTGATGAGACAAAAAGAGTAAGAATAGATAATTATACGTTATAGATGTTAGATTAAATATGATGTACGTTTACATATAGTAAATGCAGATAGAAAAACTAATCAAAGAAGAAAGGTTGTCATCACACTTGGAGGGAAATCTAAAAATGACCTCAGGTATACATTTCATTTAACCAATATGTGGAAGTATCAAACAGCACATGAAAATGATATCATATTACTTACCGCAACATAGGTATACTGCTTTAGTTTTTCTACGTTCTCCATATCTAAATGTAGAAAAATTCAGCTAAGCGCTTGCTGCAATTGCTAAAACGACTATACTCCTTGAAATATCGTGAAAAAAGATTAGGAAGTATCAACGTCCATATAAATTGTATACAACATTTTGAATAACTACAGAATGTGCTGCAAATATTCATAACTGTAGTTACAGAATAGATGGGTGTTTATGTCAATAACTAAGAATGTACTATTTCAATAAAATGCGTTGTATATTTTCTTTATGTGGAATTGACCTAATAGAATGATTTTGGTTGTGTTGTCTAATGCTTAAATTTAATTGGTTGTAAGAATTGCATAAACTGAAACTGATACAAGTACTATTTATGTGACATATTGAAAGGAAATACGCAAGCACGTGCATGATAGATGTTTTTTTAAGCATGAGGAGTGAGAGAAATGTGTTGATATTATAACGCAGTGTGAATCCAAAGCATGTTTCCTTCAACTCAAATTGATCTGTTTGACGCTGACTGGTATGGCATAGGAGGTGAAAAGAACAAAAACTATATATATTATAAGCGCTAGAGCATCGTGGAATAATGAAACATGTGCGAGGCTTTGCGGTGTAGTGCGAAACCCAGCAGTTGCATCTAAATAAAATAGTTAAAATGGGCATCAATATCCAAGCATCTTGCTCTAATAAGCGTATATGCGTAGTTCAGAATGGCAGCTGATTCATTTATAGTAGCGTCAGAAAATGCACTTGATCCAAGATACAAAGACTTCGCGCAAATAATAATTTGCGATATGTAAAAGACGGTGATTCACAGCCTTTGCATCCATGACCGATTCAGGCTCTCTTAGTGGCAACGCAAAATTGAATGAGGGAGTATGTGGATGAGTCAAATGATCAACGGAGTGTGAGCTTGGGCAGCAGTGGACAAGAAAAAGTGGAAATTCAAGATTGCTCTCTGAGGAAGTATGGCTCGGTGTATGGTTCGTCTGAGTCCAGGGCGACAGGGTCGAATGTTCCCCAGTCTCTGTCCACAGGAGCTCTTTTCGTCGCCTCCAACTTTAATTCAGACTCGGTTGCTGTCAGCAATTGGTTATGTTCATTTTGTAGCATCTGATAGTGATGCAGAGTAGTAAGTAAAAGAAACCAAATTAGTGTTAGTTTGGGCCTTGCTCAGTTACTCGTTATGTACTTATGTGCTGGTAGAACAAGAAATGACAGGAAAAAAGTACGTGCGATTCGTTAATATGCATGTAGAGATATATTTAAATGTGAATGTGTATGTAGTCAATCTTGTTTGAGGAAATATGCTTACTCTTCTTTCGTCGGTTGTCAACTTCCTCAAATCAAAGATGGGATCTCGTGAAGAGAGCTCATGCAACGACTTTCCATAGGACTCCTCCAGTAGCGACAAGGACTGACTTATATCATGATTTATTTTGTTTATCGCTGCTATTTGAGCATTTTTGAGTGACTCCATGCTTTTCAAATGTCTTTGCTCGTTGTCTACATATTCGAGTACCTGTAGATGATAGAAACAGGTTTGGAAAATCCCCAGTGATACGATTGAATATAGTGTGGAAATGAAGCCAGTTCAGTCGTATAATGATAGACAAGGACATGTCTGAGTAGTAGAAGAGCTATACTTTATCAAAGATAGGTCATTATATGTGAAAATAATGGTAATACTTACCCCTTCAGCTTGGTCGTTCTTTGGCTGAGTAGAAAGCCACGCCTGGTAACGCGCTTCCAAGGTAAGAGATAGTTCCTCACTCAGTTGGGGTATTTCAAAACTCATAGTAGTGTGTCCTCGTGTTTCTATAACTATAAAGTTACGAGAACGTGTTTTAATTTATGTTTATCTGTGTGTTACTTTTTTTCCTTCGTGGAAGATTTTTTCTAGACTTCGTAAAGATACAGAGCATTCGGGTGAGAAATATTAGACTGCAATTATTGCAATTTGTATTTGCTTACACTCTGCTGCTTTTTGTGAGTGTAATTAAAAAGTTAACTTGTTAGTCATAGCTAAATCTTGAGGGAAATTATTGGATCGAAATGATGAAGAAAACTTCGGTAGCACTGTTTGCTAAGAAGTGCGTCTCTGCTAGAACTATGAGCAAACGCAGCATGCACAGTCTGATGTACCAAGGCAGCAGGAGTTCCTCATCTGTTAACGAGTGTGTGTTTTCGAAAAAGCAGACTGGGCTGTTGCATTCTAGCTTGCTTTCATTCGAGGTAAGAAGATGTATAGCCTCTACTTCGGCAGAACAACTCTGGAAGCTCTCAAACAGAACTTTGTGATAATCTCAAGAAGAATGGGGTTCTGAACATCCCCGCGGTAGAGTACACCTTCCGTAAGATTGATCGTCGTGTGTTTACTCCTACGGGTTCATTTAAAGACGAGAATCAGACTATTGGTGGTGGGTCTGTGCTCCTGAACCCTAAGGATCAGTGCCTCGCATTCGAGCTGGCATTGACTGCGATCGATGCGCAGATGAAGGCAGGAACCAAGGACATTCACATCCTCGATTTGGGTTGTGGGAATGGATACCTCAGCAGCGCATGGGCTGTGCTGCTGACTTCTTTCCAGAAGCCCAAGACGATGAAAAGGAAGGTCAAGGTGCATGGAGTGGACATCACTGAGTGTTTGGTGGATCAAGCGAAGAAGAACGCAGTCAAAGTCGTCCCCTCCCTCAAGCAGTTCCTGGCCTCCTCTACTGTGGATATGAGGTTTGCAGTTGCTGATGCATTGTCTCCCTCTGCGAAGGCGAATGACATAGTGTCGGCGGTAGAGAATGCTTCTTCCCTCAATGACGTTGCCCTCTCTTCCATTGAAGGAATCAAGTACGACGTCATCCACGTTGGTGCAGCGCTGGACTACATTCCTGAGCACCTCTTCTCTCTTCTCACTCCCGGTGGAGTTATTGTTGCCCCCGTGGAATCTTCTGTCATTGCAGGTTCAAGCAAGGAGGAGGAAAATTCTGACTCGAAGGGAAGACAATCCCTTGTGCTCTTCCAGCACCCTTCCTCCTTCTCTGATGCAACTCCCTCTGCACACACCCTCTCTGCATCTGATATGATCACATCTGTCCTTTGCTCTGTGGACTACCCCTCCTACTCCTCCTCTCCCTCTGCTGACCCCTTGCTTACTGTGGACGAAGCATTCAGCAACTCCTCCTCACATTCTCTATACTCCAAGTACTTCTCCCCATCTTCCTCCTCAGGATCGATTAGCGTTGGAAACAATGAAGAGGATGAGTCTGATGATTTGAAGCTTACTCCCACTGAGAGACTTGCTCTGGAAACTGAAGAGAAGCTTTTGGAAAAGAAGATCGAGTCCTTTACTCAGCAAATTCAAGACTGGCACGCCGTGTTTTTGAATGAAAAGGGAGTGAAGCCGAGCTACTCTGACATGTGCGAGGACGCTTGGTGTAGACAAGCCCTTGTTGTTCTCAGAGAGTCTAAAGAAAAGAATGAGACCGTGAAGAGGAAATTGGGAAAGTTCGAAGAGTAATATTGGGGGAAAAGTAGTGTTAAACAGCACATATTATTTATTATTATTCATATCATTTATTCAATATAGAATAAAGTTTGAGTTTTTTCTATAACTATGCATAGAAGTTCTGTAATGATGAATGTCCTGAGTCGGAAGTTCTGATGATAAAAGGAAGTTTTGTTGTGTCTACAGTAGTGATTTGTTTGCTTTCATATAATCCTTAAAAGTACGCATAAAAAAATTGAGCGGTGACTATTTTGTTTAAAGTGGAGGTTGATAGTTGCAAAAGAGTATGTGTAATGAGTAATCATGGTAGAAACGGATAAGCTTCGCGTATATAAAAGTGTACCTAACCAGGTACATCACCAGCCCCAACACTCAGAATAACCTTCTGCCTTGGCTGAGTCTGAGATTGTGGAGATCATCAGCAACCTCAACTAAGCAAAAACAGTAGGCTTAATCACGCCTATGTATCATTGTCCGTCAGAGATTGGATGTCCTTGCTTTGCAGAATCTTGCTCAATCATTGAAGCATTCGTTTGAGTATTTTATTGGCTTATTATGTTGCATTCTTACTGTTTCGTTATTTCTATGTTACGTACACATTTGTATTCGTTTACGGCACGAAAATACATTTCAGCGGTTGCATATTATAGTCTTAGAACGCAATGAAATGTTAATAAATACTCATTTATTGTCGACCCTGGTTCTTGATTCTTGACTCTTCTAGGTTGATCACGTGTTAGAGGGCCCCGCAAGCACAATGTTACATGCCATAGAGAAGTAGTACACGAGGGTCAGTGTCGAAGAGAGGAGGATGTGAACAAGGTGAAGAGAGTGCAAGCGGAGAAGCAGTCGTCTTTTTAGAAGAACCTCCCATCTTGAGCATTTCTAGATCTCCTCGCTCTCAAATGTAGCACCGCAGCTGCATCTCCCGACTCCGTCTTCTCCGCTAACAAACGAGTGAAGGTGCACTGCTTCAACAGTCTCCTTCCCTTTCCTTCCCCTTAGCAGGGGCCTTTTCTCTTGCTCTGCTTTTCTTGGCTGTGCTTTCGCTACCAGCTTCTTTTTTCTTTTCTTTTCTGTCGTATCGTCAGAGTTTGATTTGTTTTGTGTCTTCCTCTTTCCCTTCCCTCTGTAGCTGCTCTCCCAGTTCTCCTCTTCGTCGGAACCCGTATTCACAACATGACTGTCCTCGTAATCCCTGTCTCTCTCCTCTCGCTCTCTCGCCCTTTCCTTCTCCTTTAACTTCTGCACCCTTTTCTTCTCCTTCTGGATTTTGTTGGTAGTCTCCTCCCCCTCCTCCTCCTCCTCCTCCTCCTCCTCTACACCTACCTCCTCCTCGCTGTCATCATTGATCATTCTCCGGGTACCTCTCTTTCCCTTGCTGGTAGCCACCCCATCTTCTGTCTCTTCAACAGAGACGTGGTCTTCGTCCGCATCTCCCTCAATCTTCTTAGCCCCGAAGCTAAGCTTTACCCTTGAAGATTTCTCAACAGCCTGTGCGTCATCCCCATCCTCGTTTTTCCTTTTGTTCGTGAAACTCAATTGCAGAGTTTGATTGTTTGTCTTTCCTGACTTATTCACCGTGGTGTTTTTGTCTCCCAAATCTCTGTTTGCTTGATCTTCTTCCCTCGCTCCTCCGCTGAGGGTGAGAATAAGCTTCTCTTCCCTCTGCTGCGGTGTCTTTTGGGGCATCCTCTTCGTACTCCTCCTCCCCCATGAATCTCCTTACAATTCTTTCGATCTTGCTCATTTTAGACTTTCCATTCTCTCTCTTGATACGATTCTCTAGCTTCTTTGCGAGTCGGTGATTCTTTTCTTCCTCTAGAGCCTCCTTGGATCCGAACTTTGACAAACTCACAGCAAGTGCCTACAAAACGAACACAAATATGGTTGCACTTAAATGAGTTAGTTCATAAATATAAGATATGTGAATTCTCATAGGTGATATACATTCGATTTTACATGTTAGATGTAGTGTATGTACGAGGGGAACTTGCCTGACTATCAAGAAACAGCTTGATTGGAGCCCATGTCTCAAACCTCTTGTTCTTCCGAGAAATGAACTTCAAGTACATTTCAATATCATCGTCAGTAAGTAAATAGTTATCTTTGATTTGAGATTTGCACGAAACTTTGTACTTGTCAGGTTGAGCTTTTGTGCACAGATTACAAACTTTAACTCCAAATACTTCAAAGAATGACTTGTTGATGTTATGAGATGAACAATCCTGGCAAACATTTCTCTCTACTGAATTTCCCTGTTCACTCAAAATATGTTCATGATCGTTCCTCTCTCGTCGTTCGATAAGCAACTGTTCTCTCTCTATCTCCTCTGGAGTGAGAAAATCGTCAGGGTCTATGTCAAATTCATCAATGTCTGCCATCGATTCTGAGAATGAGGATTGATTGTGCAGCGAGTTTTTCATTAGCAATGAAGATAATACTTATATGAAAGAGAAAAAAACGTGTACACGATATTGCGATTGTTCATGTATAAGTCTACTATTTTTTTATTATAATATTTGTAATAATGATAATCAAGCAATATTAGTCATTTTAAGTTAGACAATATAGCGACTCATTTTGGGGATAAAAATCTCACCTTCGAAAGTGTGTGTATGCAGAGGGCAAGGTATTTAAGCATGTGATGTATACTGATAGTGTTTGTTTGCGATTCTTATTCAATCACTATGTAAGACATCACATCCACCTAAGTACACAATAATTTTTTTGAGAAAATGAATGGAAAGTAACTTTTTTTTAAATTCGTAAGAGTAATGGTAATTCGTATGAATATATTATATTATACTCATTGAAATAAAATAAAATGAAGTATTATGATGGAAATGAATCTAAAATATATCATTCTTTATTTAAAATGTGTTGAATGCTGAAGTTAAGTCTATTTTGGTCAACATATATTTGTAAAGATAATATTGTGGAAGTACAAATATTTAAAAAGTAGTTTACAATGAGTAGACGCTCAGAATGCAGAGATACATTAATCACACGACGAGAATGAGAAATGTTTCTCTTATTTGTACACAAATATAAAAAAACATTCACAATTTAATTGTCTTTGTTAAAATAATAGGGAAGTCTCAACTTGTAATTTATTCACTACTTATTCGATCGATTGCTTCCAACATCGATAGGCTTTCATTCAATATTGGGTGTGACACGAAATACACAATTCATTTGATTCAACTTACATATTACATTACTCTTGCTAATCAAAAAAAGTTTACCTACATAGCCTGCCTGCATGTGCAATACATATTGTGCATACTAGAATGTATGAATATGACGATGCCCAAAATGTATTCATGTGGACATTACATTTTATTGCAGCAGTTATTAAAGAGACATACTAATTTTTTCTTGAACATTGTTTAAGGAGCATATTCACAATCTTTTACTACAGAAGGGACAAATGATTCATTTGATTCTAGTAACACACTCCAATTTTCAGAGGAAATATGAAGAATTTTTTATTGGATTACATTTCTCCTTGTTTTACTTTCTTTTGTGAAGGAATTTATTCAGACAATGTCCGAGGATAACATCATTACTACTGACGCTGCCGACCAAAAAGCTCAGTTCACCACTGAGGGATGCAGAATGTACAGAAAGGTATAATAAATATATGCCCTCACCTTTCATTTTTCGTTTTTTCTTTTTACACAACACCCACATATGCAGCTACAATACCCGATTATATACCGCATTTTATTCGTAAACACGACATTAGCTAACTTCTTCATGTTTCAACATCTACATTTCTTACTTGCGACGCGTGTAGACCTATCCTGACGTCGATGACTTGGTTGTTGTACAGGTGAAGGAGATCACTGAAATGGGAGCTTACGTAACTCTCCTCGAGTACAACAACATTCAAGGAATGATTCTTTTCTCTGAGCTTTCTCGTCAGAGAATCCGTGCTATGAACAAGGTTGTTCGTGTCGGACGTGAGGAGGTTGTGTCTGTGATGCGTGTGGATGGAGACAAGGGATACATTGACTTGTCCAAGAGACGTGTTGTCGATGAGGAGAAGGTCTCCTGCAAGCGTCGCTACGAGATGTCTAAGCACATCCACTCCATCCTGATGCGTGTGGCTGCTCAGTTGAACACTACTATGCTCAACCTCTACGAGACCTTTGTCTGGGACTTGTACGACAAGTACGGACACGCTTACAAGGCTTTCTCTAGCATTGTCTCTGGAGATGAGTCCATCCTTGCTGCCTACAACCTCCCCGCCGACTGGGTCGAGACCATTGTTGGAACCATCAAACGCCGCATGGCCCCCACTCCCTCCACCATCCGCACTACCCTCGAGGTGACTTGCTTCGGAGCTGAGGGAATCGACGCCATCAAGGAAGCCCTTGGAGCTGCCAAGCTCCTCTCCACTCCTGAGGCTCCCATGACTATCAAGCTCATCGCCCCTCCCTTGTACATCATCACAACGACTTCTCTTAATGAGACTGAGGGAATCGCTCTGTTGAACAATGCGATCACTGAGGTGGAGACTGTGCTGAAGCAGAAGGAGGGACACCTCGTGATCCGTAACCCTCCCACTGTGGTGAACGAGAGCGATGAGAAGAAGCTCAACCAGGAGTTCCAGAACCTGGAGAGAATGAACCAGGAAGTCGACGGAGACGATGATGCTGACGAATAAGCTTCCGCGCCCATCTCCATCGACCTCAACTACTTGCCTTTCTTTTCCAACTTTACTCTTTCTCTCATTCCCCTTGCTTCATTCGTGTTTCTCCCTTCCCCTACGCTATTCTTTTTATGTTGTTTGCTTCCAACCTGCTTACATAGTTCCCTAGTTTAGTTATTGTTAGTTAAGTCTCTTCATTCTATTTATTTTATTTATTCGCGTTTTTATTTATTGGCTTGTTCTTCTATCGAATACGTTTGCTCAGAGTTCAAGAACGTTACTATAGAATTAAACATAATTAACATGACAGATATTTAAAATAGATACTAGTATAGAGTACATATGCAATGTGTTTGAAGATGAAACGTATTCATTGAAAACACAGCAGTACAATTATCTCCAGACAATTCTTAATGATCCCTACAAGAAAGAAGATGCTTGCTCAGCATAGTAAATACTAAAGATTACACTTTACAACGTTCGTAAATATTGGAGTGCAAATATCACCACAAACGAATAGAGAAGATACATTCAAATATGACTTAAAGTTCGCGATTGCTCCGTGTGATTGCTGACCAAATTATTGTCCGCGCAGGTTAGATGCAGTCGTGATACGGAGAATATTCGGGTTCTCATCATCTCTCGCGTACTTATCGCTGTTTTCTTCCCCAAGACAATCTGAAACATTCATGTACCTCTCGATTTCGGATTTGTAAGAGTTGATGAAGTCCGACAAGAGCTTTTGTTTGAAGAATAAGTTGTAAACATATGCCGGCTTGATAAACACGTCCGCATCCTCCATGCTGCTCTTCTCTAGCAACAAGCCATTCTTCATCACTAACACAGCCTCATCTACAGTAAGCCAAAACAGCTCCTTCATCACCACTGTTTCCCCATTCCTCACTTTCTCTTCTACCTTGCTAGCGTGCAACTTTTGAATTGTCATAGCAGGTTCTTCTAGCATCGGAACGACGCGCAAAATGTACTTCGCCTCTTGAAAATACAAGTGCACACCTGCACTCTCATTAGTCATCGGGCGGATATCAATTCCACACGTTTCTTCAAAAAATTCGCGGTAACAGGTTTCATCGGGGATGCGTTCATCTGCGAGATCAAATGGGTACATAGCCGTGACAATGTGAGCTTATTTGAACGTACTTAGACATTTGACAACAAACAGGAAAACAAACAATATCTTCATCAATACGCAATTATCATACTTACAGTGTTCACGTTTTCCACCCACGATGTTAACCTGTAGCTTGTTTTTCCTTGATTCATATCCAATTAACACTTCAGGAATGATTTCTCCATTCTTTCCACATCTGAATCTCAGGGGCAAAATGCCAGAGGCTTTGTACTTCTTCACATTAGGATCCTCAGGGTTGTACGCATCGTAAACAATTAAACAGTTTCCATTCGCCTTCTCACCACTTATATTTGTATTCATAGCTCTGTATTGCTAAGCTGTTTTCTTATCTTTCACTTCTTTGCTTACTCACTCATACGAAACACAAAAAAATCTCGCGGGCATTTCTATTTCTGTTGCTCCACAATGTTGAATCTAAAGTATTTACAAAACATATAGGCTGTTCTCATTTCAGACCAGCCGGTTTTTATTTTTATTGAGACGTTGTTTGTTCTCTTTTCCTTGCTTCTTATTCTCAATCGAAGTTTTGTGTACTGTTACTAAGACATCTAGGGAATTTTTCTTTTTCAAAAATAGACCAGTTGGAATCCCAACTTGGGATACATATATGCAGTCTATTTGAGTTTTTTTTTGCTACTATGTTCCACACTACACCGTACATATCCGAACACTTTGAAATTTTTCATGCGCATATCCTTACCCTTCAATTTTCTCTGTAACAGTTAATATTCCATCAACCTTACAGCGTAAAAGAAGATACAGCTCATAAAAATAAAGTCAACAAAAGAAAAATAAATTTATTTGCATGGCACTGAGGAAACGGCGTACCCTATCTTAAGGGAGCCTAATTTGGTATACTAGTTCGTAGCTCCTTCCCAGGCCGAATTTTTTGTTAGCATTCGATTTTCCAAAGTCAAATCCAGTTTTGGAAGAACGTGGGGAGTCAGAGGAAGGAGTAAGCGAGAACAGAGAAATAGATGGTACTCTATAGGACGGCAGGGACACAGAGGAAAATGCAGATATCATCGAGTTCGAGTCAAACACAGGGCGAGGCCCCACTGCGTTCTGAGATGAGGAAGAAGAGGATCCGTCAGAGGAGGGGGACCTAGTCTTCGCAACAGTCATGTGGAACAGGAAATTCACAGGGAGAGAGTTGAGCCCAGGAATCGAGCCCTGCTTCTTTCTGCTAAGAGTAGATGAAGGAAGCTCTTGCTTCTTGACTTCTTCCTCGGAGAGTACTCCGTACTTGAGAAAAGAGTCCACGATGATGGGAAGAAATGAACTCACGGAAGGCAGAGTGGACGAGTTTAACTCCGCCCTCTTGCTTGTTGATCCGCTACCCCCTTTCCACCCGATGCCAGCCCCGTCTTGACCGAATTCTTTTCTTTGACCCCCAAATAAACAACTTTTGTCTTTTCTGCTCCTGCGCTTGCTCCTCTGAATCCTCCACCTTCACCTCCTTCTCCTGCCTGCATGCTCTTGAGGGAGTAGGGCTCGAGTACCAGGCACCTGGTGCCCAACACATCGTAGATTTTTGTGTGAGCTTCGTCCAATGCCTTCTCCGCACTTAAGATTTTATCTTGAGTGTCTAGCTTCAACATGCAGAGGGTGACATGAAGCTTTTGGGCGGGAATAAGGTACTCTGGGAGGAAGTCTGGTCCTCCCTTGTCGATGATTCCATTGCAGAGGGACTTGTACGAACTCAGAAATGAAGTCAGATTCTTCACCTCCTTTTCCTTGTCCTTTGCGCCCACATCCCCTGCTTCACTATCTGATCCATCTTCTTCTACGCAGAATGGACCAGGGAGAGCGAGGAAGTGAGTGTAGGAGGAAGATGAGGAGGACGCGATGAACGATTGAATCGCATCTACAGCAGCAGGAATACAAGATATAGTTTTACTCCTTACGAGAACCTGAACATCACTAGGACCACTGCTCTTGTCTGACCCAGGTATTATGATTTTGCAGTTGGTTTTCCTCTCGATGTCTTTTATGTTGCTCCCCCCTTCCCTATCACTCTTCCCATCAATGCCGAAGGAATTGACATCTTCTCCTGGAAATAAATGTTCCCTCCGTACTCCACTTCCTCCAAGTTCAAACTGCAGGTGATACAAACACATTTGTTTCCAGATATGAGAGATGCTCTTCATTAATTACATGCATTCGAACCAACTCATACATCCAGGCGCAAGCATGCTCAGCACAACTATGATGATCGTACAACTCTAAGGGCCATACTTTCTATCAGAGGTTTCGTCCTTAAAGTCAAATTTCCCCCTCTCTGTATCATTGACTCCCCTGATAATAGGTGCTACCCTACTCACTCTAAAATGCCTTCCTCGTACGAAGATAGTGTTGGAGGCCTTGCTCGCCATCTAGTGGAACGAGCATCGAACAGAAAGCAACGAGTTATATTATATTCAGTTAGGCCGAACTTATATTCCTATTTTTCCATTTTCTTTTATAAATAGTCCAAACACGTAATAGAAGATTCTGCCCCTTTTTAAGTGGGTATAATGTTCGCATCAATACAATGCTTCCAACTCTCTTTCTACCTAGCAATCATTCGTTCCAAGCTACAGTTATTTTTCTATCTCTCGAGCAATATCACATAGTACGGTATATGCGAATATATTGAAAAAACACACATGTTACACAATTGCTCATATACGCTTCCTACACCAATTTCTGCCCAAGCAATAAACCCTATCTATGCTTGTCCATTGTGATTCTCTGACTAATAACAGAGTGAATTGAAGATATTCAATCAGATTAAACAACCTAGTCCACAATATCCCCAAAGAACGCCATACGTAGTATATCAACCAAACGTATAGTTGCGAACTTAATGACACAAAAAGGCACGATGATAAAAAATACCCTATCGTAACTTGGCACACTCACTCTTGTGACTCTCAAAATGAGATTTTGTTTTATCATTGAACAATTAAAGGTCATTGAAATATATTTTATACATGATTACGTGGATTATATTTGTTCATATTTATCCAGACGCTTAATTTCAAATATATACATATTACACACATTTTTAATTATTTTCAACAGAACAATGGCTGAGAAACCCAAGGTTCAAAAGAAGGCCTCAGAAAAGGTTATTATGGGGGCAGAAGTCTTCAACAAATTCCACGAAAAACAGTTCGGGGCTAAGAGATGGGCTAGCTTGATCCAGGGCTTGGAGAGAAACGTGAGACATGTCGCGCTCATTAACCCCTTCGTTCCTCCTCTTTGGGCCAAGCAGGTTATGTGTAAGTAGACAACATGAATATATTTCATACATGCATGAACACTTTTCTGTACATGTACTTTGACAAACATTGACACACACTCGCGGAACATACGTCCCTCACCTTATTTCCTGCGTTTAATATGCACCCTTACAGACAATATTGGAGCCGAGCCTCTTCCTGACTACGTGAATGGAAATCTGAAGCTCCCTGTATTCGCTTTGAAGAACGACATCGAGGGTCTCTACAGCAGTAGGGATGAGAAGCCTCCCAGCCCCCTCGATCCCGAGTGGCCCAAGTCCCTGTGCAAGTACAGTGCATTGGGGAATGGAGGAGGGTTGGAGGCAAGCAAGCTACAGGACAATCTGACTTGCTACTATTTGTTTGACTTAGCTTCGATCTTCCCTCCTCTTCTCCTCGCTCCTGAACCCGGTGAGAAGGTCCTTGACATGTGCGCTGCCCCTGGAGGAAAGTCTTTGGTCTTGGCATACCTTTTGTTTGCTGAGGGCCAGCTCCACTCCACGAATACTGTGCTTAAATACAAGGCGGAGGGATCTTCGAGCGAGGGAATCAACAAGGCTACCGACCCTTTCTCTCTCTCCCTTGCATCCCTCCCCTCTGCCGAGGGAAAGAATGGGGGAGACGAGGACTATGGGTATGACGTGTCTGATGTGGAAGAGGATGAGGAGAAGGCTGGCGGCGCAAAGTCGGTTGGGGAGGACGCAGAGGTGGATGAGTTGTCTGATGAAGTGAAGGAAAAAGTTGGGGTGAGCAAGTTCTACAAGAGAGATGCGGAGGGAAAGAAGTTGCGTGGGTTGGAGGACGAGGAGGATGATGAAGAGGAGGATGAGGACGACGAAGAGAGCGAAGAGTCTGTGCTGAGGAGGAGTAAGCTCGTGCTGAACGATGCATCGAGACCTAGGATGGAGAGACTGCGAAACGTTGTACACGATTACATCCCCTTCTACATAGCTCCTCGTGTGGATGTCGTCAATGTAGACGCTTCTTCTTCCGGTGCTTCTTTCTCTTCCGTTACCAGAGACTTCCAGGGAAGGGGCCAGCTCCTCTCCAAGAAGAACACCAAGGGCCGCGCAGGAGCTGCCGACAAGAGCCTCCGCGTAAGCAAGCACCACAGGGCAGCAGCAGAGGAGGAGTCTTCGATATACGGGACATTCAGGGAGGGAATCTACGACCGTGTGCTGGTCGACGCCCCCTGCTCTTCTGATAGACACGTCCTCCACAGTGGAGAGTCCCTGTCGACCTGGAGCATCAACGTTACTAGGACTCAGATGGAGAGACAGCTCCAGCTCCTCCACAACGCCCTCTGCGCACTGAAGGCGGGAGGAACCGTAGTATACTCCACATGCTCTCTGTCTGTCCTCGAGAATGACTTTGTTGTCGAGACAACTCTAAAGCAATGGGGAGATAGGATTTGTGTGGTCCCTGTGATCGATGAGATACGGTCGATTGTGAAGGGAATCGGAGAGAAGACCAAGCACGGAGCCATCGTCCTCCCTGACAAGTGCGGATTCGGCCCTATCTACATGGCTAAGATCGTTCGTATTGAGTAAAAAAAAAAAGAAGCTTTTACTCTCCGTCTTGCTTCCACTATTTATTTATTATGTGCGCCCTACCGCCTCTTCGCTTCTCTCCAGTCGTACATTCATTTCCTCACGCCCCTATGTTTGGTGTTCCATTTGCGTTCTGTCCTTTTCTTCGTAGTTTCTTAGTTTCTGTGCCTCACTCTGTTTCATGCAATAAATGTGACATTTCTGATGTAATCGAGCTTTGCACTCACACATCTTTTATAGTTCTATTGATCATTATCATCTGCTCATACACTTGCGTCTCTTGTATGTGTACTCTGGTTTGATTTCAGCAGTATTAACATTGCATTCTTCTCACTTATTTTCCTTGTTTTTGTTAGCTCCTTCCACACGAAGAACGAGTATTCCTCTATGAGATAGTTCGGGTGTCTTGATAAATTCTTTGCTTGGCTGATTTACGTTTGATCGCCCTTCCCTGTGCTTTTTTCCTATTCTTCTTTCCTGTTCTTTTCTAAGCACTACCTTAAATATCTTTTATTTCTCCAAACCATACATTTTAAACCGCTAAACATAGCACAAGTAAACAAACGAAACAACAAAGGAAACTCAGCCAAGGATGAGCATTGAGACGAGAAAACGCGCAACACAACACAATACAACACATGGCACACTTCGGTACATCACGACACGCCATTCGGCCGAGCTCATTCACACACAGGCTCATTCATGTCTCTTACAATGTGAGTGAGACACAATCCTAACACGCTTAGGTACAAACATCCGTTAGATGAGGTACTTGGCCCAAGAAAGGAGAGAGGGAGAGGAGGGAGACTCGGAGGTGATGAGTGCGAGCGCTTTTGCAACAGCCTCAGTCTTCTCGGTGCCAGCATCCTCCTCTGGTCTCGAACACACTTCCACAAAGAGAGGGGCATATCTCGAAAGAAGAGGAACGAGGGTGTTGAACCCAGAGAAGAGGGAGGAAGGGAAGTTGAAGTCGAAGGAGAGGCCCTGCGATGCAAAGGATGACTGCAGAGCCTCCTCCACCTCCACTGCAATAGAGGCGAGTGCCTCCGCGATCTCCCTCCTTCTCTTCATCGCTGACTTGGTGCGTCTGGCAGCGACGAAAGTAGGTGAAGAGAGAGACAGGTCGGCGAGACGAGTGAGGATGGGGAAGAGAGAGGACAGGCGAGAGATGAAGAGGGCGTTGGCGGACTGAAGGAGGAGGGAGCGGACAAGGAGGAAGGCGGAGGAGAGAGGAACAACCTTGCAGGTTACAAGGGCTGAGAGGACGGAGGAGAGGAGAGAGACGTCATTTTGGAAGGTGAAGGAGGCAGCAGCGAGCAGAAGGGAGTCCAGTTGGGAAACAACGGAGACCTTGTTGGAGGCGTCAGAGAGGAGGGTGGTGACTCCAGAGGAGAGGAGGATAAGTGTGTGGCAGTGCTTGTCGACGTATCTCGAGACGTGGGTGTCCGATCTAGCACATACGTTGAAGAGAGAGAAAGAGAAGAGGAGGAACGAACACAGAGCCACTACCAAGTCAGAAAGAGAAGAGTCGGGGAACAGAGGGGAGAGGGACTTGAGGAGGGGGGAGATAAGGACGAGGAGAGGGTGAAGTGAAGAGAAGGAGGAGGGAGAATCGAGATCAATGGCATCGAGAGATGCCTTGGTGAAAGAGAATGAGACTGGCTTGAGCTTGAGCTGGAGAGTAGATACGATAGAGAGGGGATCTGATCCATTGCGGAGGAGATCTACGACCAGTCCCAACACTTCGTCCGTCTCCCTCGTCCTAGACCAGGCGACTGCGGGAAGGGAGGAGGAGGCAGAGGAAGAAGAAGCAGAAGACTCATCGTAGAGGGACTGAACGAGAGAGAGGACAGAAGGGTCGACGGAGTAGCTGGAGTTGGCGAAGGGAAGGGTGAGGGAGGTCATTGAGTTACCATCGAGGCCGAGGGATCCCTCTTCGACAACAACCGAGGAACCGAAGGAGAAGGATGACAAAAGGGAGGGTGAGAGCGCAGAGAGGGGTTTGACGAGGTAGTACACGGGGGAAGAGGATAGGGAAGGGGGGAAGAAGGAGGGCAACACGAGCGAAGGACGAACAGGGAGGAGGGCGGAGGACTCGGGACTTACGTTCTGAGAGAGGGAGTCGAAGTAGGAAAGAGAGACGCAGGAGGAGAGACACATACGGATGAACGAGTGCTGGAGGAGCTCAAGGGGAGAGGACGGAAGGTAAGGGGGAGGGGAGGAAGTCGCACTCACCCAGACGTTCGAGAAGCAGTTGCAGTTGCAGGAGGAGGAGGAGGGGGGCAGGAGCAGAAGAACTGTGACGCTATAAGAGGAGTGGGGCCACGGGAGGAGGAGAGGTGGGAGAGGGAGGGACACTGGGAGATGAAGTACTCCCAGGGGAAGTTGAACATGAACTGGGACAAGTGAAGAGAAAGTGCAGATGAGAGGGCCGAGAGGGCGGGGGAGGATAGGGCGTCGATGGAGGAGAAGAGAAGGGATACAATCGATCCAAATGAGGGAGCAACCGATGACTCGCAGGAGAGGAAGAGGCGGCGCACTGTGCTCATGAAAAAGGCGGGGGCAGAGGAGGAGCGAAGTGCAGGGAAGGAGGAGGGTCCAGAGGAGGAGGAGGAGATGAGGACGGAAGAGGAAGATGCGGTGAGTAAGATAGAGAACAAGACCTCCAGCACCAACAAAGGGAACGAGATTGGACTCACGAACGATTCACGAAGCAGGGATGTAGCAGAGGAGGAGTCGGAAGAATCAGAGGGGGCGGATTCACCCTCATTGCTCTTGGCTTGAGACTCGAGGAGATTCTGCTCCTCTTGCTCGACCTCAAGAGCGAGGGAGGGCACAGGGACCCTCTTGCGGAGGGGGAGAGAGCGGAGGATGAGGACGAGGTGTTCGTCTGCTCCGTGGAGTGAGTTGAGAGCATCGCCCGCACTGTCTCTGAGACTGAGACTATCGAGGAGAGAGAGGCCCTCAGAGGAAACAAGCGAGGAGGAGAACGAGGAGGGGGAGAGTGCGGGAGAAGAGACGGAGGAGGAAGAGGCGGAGGAGGGGAAAGGGGGGCGGTGTACGAGGGGTTTGAAGAGGAAGGAGAGAAGGTGGTGCCGAGGAAGAAGGGGAGAGGGAAAGGGGGACCCACCAGCACTACAAGGGAAGAAGGGGAGGGGGAGGGGGAGGGGAGAAGAAAGGGAGGAGACAGAAGAAGTGCCCCCGACAAAGAGAGAGGAGGAGAGGGAAGAGAGGAATGCAGGCTCAGAGGAGGAGTAAAGGGGGAGGGAAGAGACAGAGGGGGAAGAAAACGAGGCTTGAGCATCGGATATGAGGGAGGAGGGGAGGGTGAACGAAGAGGAGGATGAAGAGAGAGAAGCGACGTCGACGATAATCCTGTGTGCAGCGACGTGGGAGTGGAGGAAGGAGAGGACGGAGAGAGGTACAGCACTGACTCTCACGCACTCATCAATGAGTGAGAAGGAAGGAGAGAGCGAGGGGTCGGAGGAGGGGTCAGAGGGACAGAGGATGGAGGGGGAGAAGGAGGAGGGCACTGACAGAGAGGGAAAGTAGGTTTGGGAAAGAGAGGAGAGAGACAACGCGGAGAAAAAGAAGGGGTCGGGGTGAGCGGTGAGGGAGGGGAGGGAGTAGGATGAGAGGTTCACAGGGGAAGACAAGGGCGCAGATAAGGGACGGGGGGAGGGGGAAGAGAGGGACAAGAAGGAGGGGGCGAACGAAGACCTAGCATTCACATATGCAAAAATAGAGGAGGAGAGGGAGGAGAAGAGGGCAAGGGAGGCAGAAAGGGTCGCAGCGGAGGAGAGGGGAAGGTAGAAGGACAATGCCAGTACAGACAAATACACAAAAGCATCAGCCTTCTTCACATCCACAGCCTCGCAAGGACTGTCGGAGTCAGAAGAGTCAGAGGGAGAACTAGAGAAGGTCTTCTTCACTGAGCTCACAACCAAGGAGGAATCAAGGGTCCACGCCACCTGGCCCTCCGCAAGGAATGACAGGGCGGAGGGGGAGAGACCCGCGAGGGAGAGGAGAGAGGAGAGGAAGGAGAAGAAAGAAGTGGGGGTGATGATCCCAACTGCCGAGAGACACCCCACCAACCTCAACAATCCCTTTACACATAACCACTCAGCCTCCAGGGCAGTCGTATGCCTTCCTCCCATGCTCAATGACCCGTTTCTCTGCTCCTGAGAATCTGATAGTAAATCACATAGAGGGAGCTCAGGAGGACTCTCAACAGAGGAAGAAGAGGAAGGGGAAGAGGAGGGGGAAGACTCTGGCGCTGAGAGAAGGGCAAATAGATTGCTGAGTCTATCAAACAAGGCCTTCTGAACAGCTGCGAAAAGAATAGGTCCGAGGCGAACCTCCTTCCTAATGAGAAGGGCGAGCAGGGTGGCGTAGAGAGGGGCCTTGGTGGGAAGAGTCTCCACACACTTGACGAACACATTCACTACTACGGTATCATCTTCATCCACCCCCTCGCGAAGCTTAGCTACGGTCCCATCCAATGCCCTCTCAATTTCTTTGGGGGTAAGATATTGCACCAACCCTCCAGGGGTCAACTGGGCATCACCCAGCCTAGCAAGAAGTTCGGTCACTCCCACCGTATATTCAAACTCTTCCTTGTGATACCTAGTCTCTCCTCTATTTTCCTTATCTCTATACCTTTGCCCATCCCTGAAGTTTCCACGATTCTTGTTCCAATTGTTTCCGTCATTGTTGTACCTCCTACGGCCATTCCCATCATTGTTGTTGTTGTTGTAAGGTCTCTTTCTGTTCCTGCAGGTCGAATACAAAGTCCATATGTACACACACACGCACACACATACCCATTCAATTATCTAAGTATCTCAAGGCATATACACAATATAGATGCTTATTTTGACTATGAAAAATACCTGTTATCGTAGTCCGACATTTCTAAATAGAAGAAGCCAGCTTTCTTTCTTGATCAAAGAGTGATTTGGAAAAAAATCTAACGAACGTAGCAGAAAAGTGAACTTAATATAGAGAGGGTATTTACTCGCAAGTAAAAATCACACGCTATAGTCATACCGATTTACGACAATCTAGCATGTTTGTATTCAAATTGTTCGAAATCTATACATACCCATACACTTTATTCTTGTTTAATTACACCTTACCTTCAGTTAGTTGAAATATACAGGAAATATGAGTGATTATGCATGAGTGATTGAAGTAGGGTTCCGAATAACAATCTACATTTGCATAAACATTACTATTTTTTATATCATATAAGTTATGCTTTTTTAAAAACAGGAATTATAGTATTCTTCAAGTAACAAACACGCAGTTCTGCGCAAAAATAACTGTTTCACTGCCTAAGTATGCAGTATTCAAGTGTTTATTCGTTACAATACTGCGCACAAAACTCACTAGTGCATGAAAGCTTAGAATACAATTTATTAACAAATAATGCATTTACTATTATTAATACACATAAATTACAAACCTTCAAGTCATTTTACAGGATAGTACATACCTAATTGCTAGAAATACAGTTATTCAGCGTGTATTCAAGTAAATCATGCCGTACAGTAATGAAATTTCACCGTCATTTTGCCTTGTTACTCTCCTGGCTTTCCTGTCCATCGGTTTCCAAGAAACTGACGCCCGCAATGGTAAATATACTATATCCAGTCCATACATTGACATAAACCAATTCCTGATGTAACATTTCAATGACTAACCTTTTGTTTGCCTTCCGCACACAATTTCCGTTTTGCATCACCAGAGTCGTTCCTTCAAATGCTACACAGCAAGTTATACAACGTACTAACTTCGCTAGGGATCACCAATCACACTTCTTCTCCTGAGCATCAAGAGGATGCCTCTGAAAATGACTCCCAGAACGACCCAAACCAAGGCAAAAGCAAGCCAGAAGATGAGGAGGGTGCGCGTGATGAAGGCGTGAAAGAGAAAGGGTCTTCTGAGAATGCAAAAGATTATGACATCCACAGCAAACATGACAATGGTTCTGATGGGGTCAAACGTGGACAGGAATCTGAAAATAGAGAGAAATACAACGGAAATGAGAAGGACGACAATGGGCTATCCGACGCAATGGAGAAACATGCCAATGATGATCGACATGCAAACAAGGACTCTAAACCCGATGGTTCTAATGATACCAAGAGAACAGATGGCGAAGAGAGTTCAGCAGAAAAGGGAGACAAACAAAATACTGGTGAAGAGCCGAATTCTCCCTCAATGACAGACTCCCAGTTCACTAATGTTTCTGATGATGGAACAGAATCTTTTGCTGATGTGAACCCTGGCTCTCAAAGTGTTAACAGCTTGTCAGATTCTCAATCTCCCTCTGACTTCGACAGTAAGGATGCCAAGAACTCAAACATGAACGCGTCAGCCCCTTCCATCTCAAGTAGACCTTTGAACAAAGAAAAACCTTCTTCTGGCCAGACTCCTAGCAGAGAAGCAAACGAGAAGGATACTGACAGAGATCAGGATGAGGATCAAATAGAGAAAACAGGAAGTGACTTAAACGACGAGAGAAGTAAACTTCTAGATAAAAACAAGGATGATAAGTCTCATCCCTCCTCATCTGGAGAAGGTGATGCTTATGACACTGAGAGTGAAAGGAAGGGACTGGACGATGCAGAGAGAGAGAAAGCTCAACCAGAGGATGGAAGTGACGATAATTTCGGGGTGAAGTCGATTGAGGGTAGTGAAGATATGAATGAGAATCTAGAGAAGGACTCTAAGAACGATCCCCAAGAGAAAACAGACGATAAACACAACAAAAACCATCTTTCCGTTGGTAGAGAAAATGCAAAAGACGGTCTCACCCCTTCCACTCCTATGAACTACTCCCCATCCCCTTCAGAAAATGCCAACGAGAACAATAATGACAATGATTTGTCTCCAAAGGAAAACAGCGATGATGAAAATGGCGATGTTAGTTCTAACACTTCTGAGGAAAAAACGACCGGACTGATGCTTTTGAGCGCGAAAAGGCTGAGCTAGCGAAAAAAACTCAGCAAAAAAACATGGGTCAGGAGGATAATACGAGTGAGAGAGACATAAATGAACAACCGAACAGGGATAAAGAGGATTCCTTGGCGGACGGCAATGAGTTGAAGAAAGAGCAAAAAGAAGTTGCTCTAGGAGGGGATGACGTCTTGAAGAGTGAGGGGGTTCTTAGACAGGATGATGGAGAGGGCAACAGAGCCCTATGAGTGATGCCAGTATTGATAGCACAAACTCAAGTGGTTCTGAAGTTGGGGACATTGAGGATTCATCTATGTACACATGCGCCGGATGCGATAAGGAAGGAAAGCCAGAGGAGTGCAACTGTGCACATACAATTGTTCACTTCCAAAAGAAACCTCACTGTGTTGATCTTTCAGGTATACTAATCAATCATACATTGTACCATGCACTTTTTCATATCTCTTTTGAGGGAACATCCTGTCGAAGTTAACACGTGCCTTTGTTTGCATGCCATTCATTTGATACCGTACAGATGGGAAGAAACAATACCTCTGCGCGTGCGGCCAATCTCAAGTTTTCCCTATGTGTGATGCATCACACATCAAGTACAATGCTGTGAACAGAACAAGAGTTGAACCCATTCCAATTTCAAAGGAAATCTGTGGCAAGGACCAGGTATGAACATGTTCACTTTCTCTACCTATTCAGCGAATATACAGGCGTGCAACCCTTCCTCTATGCATAGTTCTTTAATCTTATTTCTTACTGCCTTGACACGAATATACACTTTTCTTGTTACGTATGCGTTGTATAGGTTTTCATTTGTGGATGTGGACATGCAGCTGGAAGAGTGAACGGGAACTTAGAGTGCGATGGGACTCATAACAAAATCATTAAGTTAGACAACCCCTTAGAACACAGCACTTTGGTACGCATGGAGAGTAACTCTAGTGTGCTTCCTGGAGAGAAACAGGAGATTAGAGAACAAATGATTGCTGATGACAGAAACAAATTAGATGACAGAAGAAGAAGCAGTAGTGGAGGAAGCGAAATGGAGCTTGGTGGAGGTGCTACGAAACAAGACAATATTCAAGGAGAAAGTGCCTCGAGTCCTAGTTCAACCGTAGATAACAGTGAAACATCGAGACAAAGTGGAGGAGGAGACAAACATATGGATGGGCCAGAGGAACGGAACGCTAGTGACAACGAGGGATCATCATCCCCTTCCTCTGATTCTGAAGGGAAAAGAAGAAAGTCCAAACCATACACCCCTGTGGAAGTTGAGGAGGAGGACTCAAGAACAGAGGAACCCAAACAACATGATAAGGATGTACCTCAACACGACAAGAGTACCAACGAAGGCGCTGAAAACCTTCCTAAAGATATGCCTGGCGCAGGAAAGGAGCAGGAGCAGGAGCAGGAGCAGGAGCGGGAGCAGGAGCGGGAGCAGGAGCAGGAAGGGGAGCAGGAGCGGGAGCAGGAGCGGGAGCAGGAACGGGAGCAGGAGCGGGAGCAGGAGTGGGAACAAAAGCAAGGGCAGAAGCAGGAGCAAAAGCAGGAGCAAAAGCAGGAGCAGGAGCGAGAACAAGAACATGAGAAGGAACAGGAGCAGGAACAGGAGCAGGAACAGGAGGAGGTCCAACCAGCTTCAAATGGTGAGAATGAACAAGATGATGCGCACAATGAAGATGCTGACGAGAGTACTGGCGGAGTAACTCCTATCTACGACTCTGAGGAAAAACAGGAAGAGAGTGAGGAATTGGAGCCAAGCGACAGCTCAGGAAAAGATTCTGATAAGATCAAGGAGAACGATTACCAACTGACTGAGGATAAAGATGATGAGATTGACCGTGATGAAGACGCACCTCGTGAACAAAGCGGCAGAGACGTTGATTCGATCGAAAGAGTGCAGGAGGACAGCCATGCAAGAGAAGAAGAGGAAAACAGGGATGAAGAGAGAAATAATTCTTCCAAGGAACATGAGAAGTACAGTGACCCACATAAAATTGACTTGCAAAAGTCAAAGCAAATCTTGGAAAATTCCATAGAGAAAATTGCAATGCAGGAAATCAGCCACAAGATGGGCTTTTTGGACGAACAAATAGAGGAGGGACTGAAGTCGCTGGGAGTGGATCCTTCCACCGCAGACAAGGCTCATCTCCCCAAAGAAGTCGCTAATGCTGCTACCCACAACTTTGTTAAGGTTGCTTCTGATGCTGTGAGAGATGCTACTGTCAAGGTGATCAAGGGAATGAAGAGGGAAGATGTGAACGAGGAAACTATCAATGCGATCAAGGAGTGTGGAAAAAATATACTCCGGAAGACTATTCGAGGGAGCACCTTCTCTCATGATGGAGCTTCTAAAGAAGATGATGGACACGAAGACGATCAGCAGGCGTTGGAGACAGATGAGGAAAGGGTATGGGAGGAGAAGGAGGAACGCGCTGAACAAGAAAGAGAAAGAGAACAGGAGAAGAACCAAAAACAATTTGGAGGAAAGAGCGACAGTAATATTTCAGGAAAAAATCAAAGAGATGAACACGCTACCAACGAAGAGAGATATCAGCAACATATTAACTAAAGTTATGCGTAATTAATCTTCCAATTTCGCTTATGCATATCAATCCTACACGTCTACGTATATGCTGTCTTATTAACTTAATGGCCTTGCTATGCATGCCGGTAATTTAACTTGCGATAACAGTATTTATCTTCTCTGCCTACACGCACTTCTCTTTCCTAATTTTCCTTTCCCTTCTCGCTCCTCTTATCCCCTTTTCCATTTATTTTCCTTCATTTTTTCACCTTTCCCCCTCTTATCAAAGTTTTCTTCTTTCGTTCAATTATTTTGCTATGAATTCTCGCTGTTTTGGATGCGAAAATGAACTTCAATTATACGACATCTGCAGGAAAAGATTTGTGAAGAGTGATCAAGATGAGGAAAAATGCAGGAAAAGAATAGTGAGAAAGAAAGGCACCCACATTGAAAGGAAGAATCAAAACAATACAAACAATTCTTTTTATACGTTTGTTTAAGATAACACAAGGAACAATTTAGGCCTTATTTTACCGAGCACAACCTGAAATAAAAGTATAAAATGAGGAAGAATAGAACAACATTTACTATACAAAAGAGGAAAAAAATCAAAAATCAATACCCAAGAGATGAATGAAAAGAACGAAAGAAAGTGAACACTTAAAAGTTATCATGGAGTAGAAAAAATAATGTACGATCCATCAGAGTTTGCACAAACAGTAACAAACCAAGTCAAAAACAAAAATGAATGCAAAAAAGATAGGAGGAAAATACCACGGACAAAAAATCGAATAACACATGAAAATGTACAAAGAATGAACTAAAATACTACTCACTATGTCGACTACACGAACAAAAAGAAGCCTAATACACACTAGAGAAAACAAAATCAAAAGGAACGAAACATACGGATGAAATGAAGGGAAAAGAAAGCGAAACAGATAAGATTCGAAAGAGCAAATAGCAAGAGGAGAGACGAAACAACCGAGACAGGTAACGAGGTGAAGCGCTTTAGGTTCTCCTAATCTGGGTGGTGATGATGGGGACAACGACGACAAAGATGATAACAATCACACAAATGAACAAACAACACTTCCACTTCCTAGCATTCTTTTGGTACTTCTCCGCCTTTTCCAGTTCCACCTTCGCTTCTCTCACGTAGTCTCTACTGTTGGAAACTCTGTAAGCGATGCTGTTCACGAGTTCTCCCTGTGCGTCGACGAGAGTTTGAAGATCCTGGAAAAGGGACTTGATCTCCAGAGCAGACCTCTGTAGCCTCCTGATTTCGAGGGAACGCATGTGAAGGTTCTCAATTGTGTCAATCAAAGATCCAGAGGCGAATTTCTACTCATCAACGAGAGGGTGGAGGAAAGAGATAGGACAATAATAATACAGGGTTAGACACAATTGACATATGATACGTACACATACACTCACTCATGCACATACACGCACGCTATAGTCCCCCCGACTCCCCTGAACTTACCTCCTGGAGGACCTCTTGCGCTCTTCCGTCGTCGATGATTTCGTAGATCTGTTCGTCGGGAATGGTCGAGTCAGCTATTCTCACTTGTCTGAACATGTTCTCTCTCGCGTTCGACTGGAACACATCCGCAGCAGTCGTGTACGCCTCCGCTGCCTCCTGAAGCTTCTTAATGTGCGAGAGGTAGAGGTTGTCTCTGACCTGCGACCTGGTGGACCCAATGTTTTCCTCTTTGTTGTTGAAGTCCTCGTTATCCTTCTTGAGGATGTCTAAGTATGCTTTGATGTCTCTCAACGTCCTGTCTCCGTGTCTCTTCGTCTGCGTGAACTCTGAGAAATTTTCTTGTCTCTGTTCTTCACTTGCAGCCTTAGCATCCTTATTGTAGAGTTCGACTAGTTTGGACGTAATTTTTTCAAGGAGGGTGAGCGAGTTATCTATGTTGTTGTACGTGGTCATCTGCTGGTCGATGTCTTCGTCTGCCTCGTCCATTACCTGGATCTCTACATCGGTGCTGTGAACTTCTCCTACCAGGGGTTGTTGCTGAGCGAAGGGAGGAGAGGGAAAGGGAAGAAAGGAAAGAAAATGGGGGAGAAAGAAGAAAAGGAAGAGAGGGAAGAAAAGGAAGAGAGGGGGAAAAGGAAGACAGGGAAGAGAGGAAACAAGGAGAGGAATGGGAGGTGGAAAGGGTACAAGAGTAGACGGGTGGACAGAGGGATAGAAGAGAGGGAAAAAGAGACAGAAGAGAAGAGGAGGAAGAGGAGGAAGAGGAGGAAGAGGAGGAAGAGGATAGAAGAGGTAAAAGAGGGGGAAAGAGACAGAAGGGGGAGGGGGGAAATAAAAGGAGAGAAGACGATATAAATATCAAAGGGAGGGGAAGGGGAGGGGAAGGGGAGGGGGAGTTGAGGTTGGAATAGATTATAGGAAAAGAGAGTTGACAAAGGAAGAGGATAGAGAAGAGGAGGGAGGTGGAAGAGAGACGCAGATAGAAATGAAGGGGGAGGACAAACAATAGTGATGACATGCATATGTAGAGTGAAGGGAGGGGAGGTCAGAGTATGGAGAAGAGGGAGGAAATGAAGGGAGGGCGAAGGGGAAAGAAGGGTGAAATGGGAACAGGAAAAAGAAAGGTCATGACGAAAGAAGGTTGGGAAACAATATTCACAATAAGAGAGAAGGGATCAGTGATGGAGAAGAAGTATGCGGGGTCGATCAGGGAAAAGGTGAATGAGGGCGGAGGGAGGAGAGAGAAGGAGGGAGAAGGAGGAAGGGGAGTACGCGTTATGAAAAAAGAAACAAGACATAGCCCAGCATTAATGACCACCAGCAGACCCAAGCATTAAAGAAGCCGTCATTTGTTTGTTCATCGACCAATGAACATTGTCAGCATCCACATATACATGCGGATACGCACAAATGCAGATATGCCCAGAGTTTCAAGATGTACGTTTGAAAACAGATACATATGTTAGATTTGGTTCCAACAACCGATATATTCAACGCCGGAACAATGATCACGACAGTAATGACATAACAACATACGAAAATACCATTCAACACACACTGCACAGATGGATAACTTACAGGCTCAACATCAGGGGTAATACCTAATTCTGCTAGCAAATCAATAGACATTGTGCTTAGCTTGTATCTCTTCCTGTTACTACGCTATTTAGTCTTTACAAAAATCAAAGGAAACTATAACGAAAATGCTTCAACAATCCTTATAAAACCAAACGCTTGTTTCGTCCAAGTGATAGTTTATCTTTCTTGTTGAACTGTATGTATCAGTATCTTCGACTGATCCTATTCCCAGCAAGCTGCGCTGCACAATACATGCAAATCGTTCAGTTCAAAATCATACATGTCAGACAAGGCCTCATATAAAACATATGCACATCATTTACATATACACTAACAGGAACTGAGCTATAGGAGAAAAAATAGACAGTGCTCTACAAATACATTTGCAACACTCTAAGCACGCCTTCGAACTAGATACATTGATCTTATTTTTCAAGCCATATTACAAATATAATTCGATAAAAAATAAAACAGCGAAAAGAAAAAATCAAAAAATAAGCAAACCATAATATGTATAATTATATATCATGTTCTAGCGGGAAATAACACATTAGTTACACTACACACTTCCCTGTGTGTGCGGTTGAATGTGAGATATTTTTGTACTAGTACTGTTGTATTCAGGTTTATATATAAAACATTGGGAGGAAAACCTACACAATAGAGTACAAAAACGACCGAATTTACTACGGGTTAACGTTGGGAGCGAAGGAAACACACTCTTTCGTATATATAGATTTTCCTGTATTAAGGTCAACATACAATTGTTAAATTAAAAATAGACACCAGGAAGTAGACTGCGCCTCATGCCAAATGTCTGATACTACGGAGAAACTGAGCATGTACTCGAGCCACTTGCTTTCCCTACACTTGTCCATGTACCCCAAACACCTTGACCATGAAATTCTTAAAGTATCTGTAGCAAATGAGTCCGTTCGAGATGTTCTTTCATCATCTCAAGAGGAGCTAGAAGATGTGAACAGTGATCTCCGGGCTGCTTGTAGAAATGTTGAGAGCAACGAAGAAGTGCTGAAAAAAATCAAAACCACTGTCAACACACAATTTAGGAATATGTATGCGATGATGGACGAAGTACATGAGTCTTAGGGCGCCTTATTTCCTGGGAAAAATGTGCAGAAATTATCGATTTGGTAAGTGCCCTCAGTCAGACACACAACTGCATGGGTTTGCACCCAAATCATAATTAAGAGCATTCATACTCGTTTATAAGATGTTTCCATGAAGTACAAGGACCGACAGATGCATCTTCATAACTTAGCCCCTCGGTCTATCTTCGCCAGCTGGAGTAGTGAGGTATTCATTTTGGAAACATGGACGTTGTTCATATTCATGTGGTTAGTTGCGTAAATCAAGCATGTATTCCATACAATTCAACTCTATTTCTTAAATAAAACAGTTTATTGCTGGTTTAAATACAAAAGAGCACCATAAAATAACAGTTTGTAGGAGGGGCCAACAGCGGATAAACGATTATTATAAAATAAAATATTATTATTTTTTGTCCTTCCAGGAAATGCGTTTGTGGCCGAGCGGTTAAGGCGTTCGACTCAAGTTCGAATGGATTTTATCCACGCGCGTTCGATTCGCGTCAAACGCATTCTTTTTTGGGTAACGCAGAGCGTAAATCAAGAACGTGAAGATCTCCACAAGAACGTGGGCGATATTCATTGTATGGAGCACGATCACTGTTGAAACCAGTAAATCAGATATCTGGAGTGAGGACCAATATTTTAGTTCTTTTTAACTTTTTTATCTGTCAATGTAGTTTAAATGAAGTTTGAATTACGTATAATAAAGTTTTCAACACTTCACCATTAAGGTGCAGTGGCGCAGTGGTTACCGTGCCTCCCTGCTAAGGAGGTTCCTTCGGGAGCGAGAGTTCGAATCTCTCCTGCATCGTTTATTTTTTTCCGCGACGGGAAGATAACATATAAAGACAACAATTAATGATATTTCTTTTGGTTGCGGAGTTATAAATAGCGTAACATCATAAGGTAGGAAACAATTTATTCCACTTAGTGTAACAATCGACTGAGTATATTTGGAAGAATACGGATGAAAAGGACTATAGGGTTAAGACAAATAAAGAGTCACAGAGCGACTGTGTGCGTGCATTACAACGAAAGAGACAAAAAACAGCTAACTAACAAAATCAATATTACTTCGTAATCACCAACAAGCAGTTGGGAAGAAAAAGAGATAAAAAATAAACTATAGGAAACAGATAGAGACAGATACAATTATGGTTATTATACTAATATTATAGTCAAACACGTACGCATCATTATACACACACCTCTAAGCTCACACACTCATACGTACAGATCAGCATGTGAACCGGATACCTGATTATCATATAGACAGATCAAGTGGCCAGAGTGGGATTCTAGTGCATTCATATTTCCAACCTTCGAAAACCTAAGAAACAAACATCTACTCTCCGTTACTCTTGGGCCTCAATTTGAATGTTCTTCTCCCAGCGGAAATGCCATCGGAAGGAGCGAGCGAAGAGGAAGGGGGAGGAGGAAAAGGAAGGGGAAGAGGATGGAACGGGAGAAGGAGAAAGATGGAACAGAGGAATGGGAAGGGGGGCGAGGGCGGAAGGAACGAGTGGAGATGGCAGAGGACGAGATAGAAGAGGTGGAAGAGAAGGAGGAGGCAGAAGAGAAGGAAGTGGTAGAGGAGGGAGAGGAGGAAGGAGGCAAAGCTCTTCTCCTCGCAATTCTTCTCTCTTTCCCTTTCTTTTTCCTCCACAGCCTCTGACCCTCCCTTCTCCTCTCTCTGCGCCTCCTTCGCCCTCCCCTTCTCCCTCTCCTCCCTCTCCCCTCCCTCTTCTCCCTTTCCCTAATTCTTTCCCATCTCTCTCTCGCCCTTTCCCTTTCTTCTTCTTCTTCCTTTTTACCATCATTCCTCCCACTTCTACTATCCCTCTCCCTTTCTCTTTCCATTTCTCTTTGCACACCTCCCCCTCCTCCTCTTTGTGTTCCTTGCAGCCCTTCCTCCTTCCCCCTTCCGTCAACTCCTTTTCCTTCCCTCCCATTTTCCCCTCCTTCTCTTCCTCCCATCTTTTGCGATGACTTGAGCCCTGACTTTTTCAGCGTCGTCTCTCTCCCTCGCCCTCCTCCTTCCCTCCCTCTCCTTCTCCTCCACCCTCTCTCTCAGGTTTTGCCCTGCCTTCCATCGCTTCACCACAACCTTCTTAACCTTCTCCCTCTCCCTCATCTACCTCCCTCTGCTTCTGCCCCTCCCTCTGCCACCCCTCTGCCACCCCCTCTGCCCCTCCCTCGCTCTGCCCCACCTGCGTCTGTCTCTTTCTCACTACTACCCACACCTCTCCTCTCCTATCCACCTCCACTTCATGCCCCCTCTCCAGTCCCAGGTCAAGAAGGGCAGAAGGAGAAAGCTTATCGAACGAATAGAAGCGAGAGGAAGAGGCAGATGGAGGGCGGGGGGAGGGAGGGAGAGAGGAGACGAGGAAGACGAGGATGAAGATGTTGAGACGGGGGGGAGAGGAAAGGAAAACAGAGGAAGAGGGAGAAGAAGATACGATGTCGTCATCTGCCAGATCTCCGAAGTACAACTCATCTGAATCTCTCTCCCTCTCTTTACTTTCCCTCAAATTCGCTCGTTCCTTCCTTCTCTCCCTTTCTCCCTCTGCTTCCCTTTCCCTTTGTCCCTCCGTTTGCTTCTTCGCTCCTTCCTCTTTGTCTTGCTCTCTCTCCCTCACAGAATCTGCCTCAGACGAGAGGAATAAGTCCATAGCCCCATCTCCTTCACAACCCTCCATCAGCATCATCATCACACGATCCCTCTCCTCCCTCTCTTCTCGCTTCCTCCTCTCCTCCTCCTCTCTGGTCCTCCTCTTTCGCTCCTCCTCCTCCGCTTCGTCTGTCCCCTGTGCCCCTCCCCCTGCCTCAACCCACTCTCCCCTGCCTCTCTTCTTCTCCATATCCTCCATTCGAGACAAGAGGGAAAGAGGAACCATTGGGTGAGATGGGGAGGGGAACGAAGGAGCAGAGGAGGAGGAGGAAGGGAGGACGGAGTAAAAGGGGAGGGTGGGAGGTGAGACTGAACCAGCGAGGAAGACGGAGCCTTAGGCATTAGTGAATCGAACACTCCTCCTCCATATCCTCCCCCTCCTACTCCCGCTCCCACTCCTCTCTGTCCCGCCCTTCCTTCCTCTGCCGCTCTCTTCCCCAGGACAGAGAGGGAATCGAAGAGAGAAGGAGAGGGCTTGGAGAAAGAGGAGAAGGTGGAGGAGGAGGGAAGAAAAGGCGAGGGGGAGGAGGAGGAGGAGAAGGGGTCAGAGACAAGGCCGAAGGGGGATTGAGGGGGAATGAGGGAGGAGAGGGAGGAGGCAGAGAGGGTGGACTCTACTTCTCCAGCAGAAGGAGACGAATACACGAGGCATATACCATTCTTAGTCATTTTCCTCTCTTCTCTCTCTCCCGTATTTATACCCCCTCTCTCCGCCTCCTCTTTCTCCCACTCTTCCCTCTGCCTCTGCCTCTGCTGCTCTTCCTCCCTCTCCACTTCCCTCTGCCTCTGTCTCTGCTTCTCCCTCTCCCTCTTCTCCATTCGCCATTCATACTCTTTCAACTCTCTCTCCTTCCTCTCCCACTCCTCATCCTGCTGCTGCTCCGCCCTAGCCTTCCCTCCCCACCCCCGCACCCTCTTCTCTCGCTCCTCCTCCTCCTCCTTTGCCTCCTCCTCCCCATGTTCTTTGTTGTACAACCTAGTCTTAAGGGAATGAAGGCGAACAAACAACTCACCCACTTCCCTCCTCATCTCCTCTCCTTTCCTCTTCCCTTCATCTGCTCCTCTCTCTATTCCCCTGTCTCCCTCTCTCTTTCCCTCCCTTGTCCCTTGTGTTCCTTCTCCCTCTACTCCACTCTTTCGCCCCTTTCCACCCTCTTCAAATAGAACACCCTGAATCACCCTCACCTCCATCACAAATATCAACAGACTGTACAAAGTATCTCCGTCTAAATCTTTTACACTCTCATATATCTGGTCGTAGGTGAGAGGAGAGACGGAGGGATAGGGAGAGGAAGAGGAAGAGGCAGAGGGAGATGACGGAGAGTAAGAGGAAGATATGGAGAAAAGAGACGCGAGGGGCGGAGGAAGGGATCTCCGAGGGGAGCGACGGAATGCTTTCAAGATATCATTTGCAGGAGAAGAGAGGGAAGAAGAGGAGGAGGAAGAGGAAGAGGAGGAGGAGGAGGAGGATAAGAGAGGAAGGGAGGAAGAGATAGGGAGAGCGGAGTACACGTTGATCAGAGAGTGGGGGTGGATAGGGCCGCAGGAGGGGAGAGAAAGCGAGGGGGAGTGGGAGAAGAGGAACGAGCACAGAGATAACAACAGAGAACGAGATACAAAGAGACGCTCAAATTGAGAAGGAGTCACCGCCCCTCGGTAGATATTTTTAAAAAGGTCGGCGGAGGGGAAGAGGACAGAGGAGGAAGATAGACGGAGGAGGCTCTGACGAAGGAGACCAATGCCTAGCAACATACTACACAGAGAAGAGGAAGAGGAAGAGGAAGAGAAAGAGGAAGAGGAAGAGGAAGAGGAAGACGAAGAGGGGTAGGAGGAGGACGAAGAGGAAGAGCGAACAGAAGCGAGGGAGGATTCATTCGTATTTCCAAAGTCAATGGCTGCGACGGAGGAGAGGGATACAATAGTCTGTCTTTCTCTAAGTCTTCGTTCCCTCTCTCTCCTTTCACGGCCCTCCATCTCCCTCCTCTCCCTCCTCCCGCCTCCTCCTCCCCCTCTCTTCCGAAGTCCACTTCTTCCAACCTCTCGGTTCTCGAAAACCCATCCTCTGCCACTCTTTCTCTCTCTCCCCCTACCTCCCCCTCTACCCCCCTCTCTTTCTCCCTCCCCTCTGCCCCTCTTTCACTCCGATTGCCTGACTTCCTCCCCACTCCCCTCCACCTAGGACCCCCAGCTTCATCATCCAGTCCCTTATTCTCCCAGTGACCCTCACTATCTCTTCGCTCAGTTCTTCCCTTCCCCACGCCTCTTCGCCTCCCTCCCTCCACTTGTTCCTTGCTTGCTCCTCCCTCCTCTCATTCTCCTTCCTTCCAACCCTCTCTCCCTCCCTTCAGTTCCAACATAACCTCGTACATCTAAATCCCTCAAACGTTGGTTCAAAGAAGAGAGGGAGGAAGGAGGAGGAGGAGGAGGAGGAAGAGAGAGGAGGAGAGAGAGGGCAAGAGGGAGGAGAATGCTACCCCCCCACTCCCCCACTAGTATCGAAAAACACTCTTCAGAGGCGCCCGTGTTTCTTAATTTAATGTGCTGCACAACAGAAGGAGACGAAAAAAGAGATGCAGGCGTGAGGGGGGATGAGGGGATAGGGGAGGAGGAGGCAGAGGAGGAGGAGGTAGAAGAGGAGGGGGATGAAGGGGAAGGAAGTCTATCATAATAGTACTGCAAGAGGTCTTCGAATTGGAACCGACGACGGCCAGGGTCGTCTTGTGCCTGATAATACTCCTGTCCTTCCCCTTCCCCTTCCCAATCATTTCCTTCCCATTCTTCTCCCTCTCCTTCCCCTTCCCACCTTCCTTCCCTCCTCGTCTTCTACTCCCCACCCCTCTCGCTCTCCCTTCTCTTTGCCTTATACTCCACCATCATCGTCCCCTCTACTCCTCCCCCTACCCCACCAGGATCCCCTTCCCTCCCTCTCCCTCCCTCTCTCCTCTCTCGCCCTCCGCGGCTGTTCGTCCCTCTTCTATTCTCAATCCGATACCTTCCAGATCTAGGGACCAGTTGGAGGTGGAAGAGGGAGAAGCAGCGCGAGAGGGAGCGGGAGAGGGAGAGTAGGTTTGGGAGGGAGAGGGAGGAGGAAAGGAGGGAGGAGAGGACCGACTGGGCTATGGACCGAGAGAGAAACACAGAGGCAGACACTGCAGAAGAGGAAAGGGAAAAGGATGAGGAGGAGGAAGAAACGGGGGAGAACAGAAGGGAGGGAGGGGTGGAGGGGGAAGAGAGAAGGAGGAGGAGGAGGAGGAAGAGAAGGAAGAGGAGGAGGATGATGTTTCTGGCTCTTGGCCATTGGAGAAGAGAGAAGGAGACAGAGACAGTCCGAGCAAATCAAGCCCTCCCATTTCTCTGTTCTCCCTCTCTTCCTTCCCACCTTCCTGCGCTCTTTCCTTCCCAGTCCCTCCCTCTTTCGCTCGCTTTTCTTTCCCCTTCCTCTCCCTCTCTACCTCTTCCTCTTCCGTTCCCTCATATTCTTTCCCTTTCACAGATCCAAAGATAGGACATCCACAGAAGGAAACCACCTCAAGCGTTGGGTGTACACACTCTGACCTACCCTGCCTCCCCCTTCTCTGCCCTCTCCTCCCTCTCTGAATACTCGTACCTAGACATCGATGCTAGCACTCCTTTCCCTTCTCTCCCCTCGTACACACCTTCCATCAGCTCCACCGACTGCCCTAACTGATCCGCCTCATCCTCATATCCTTCCTCTCTGTCATTTACTTCTCCGTCACTTCCTTCCTCCTCCTCCTCCTCCTCCTCCTCCTCCTCTCCCTCTCTCTTAACCTTCCTGCAGAACCAGGAGGCGAGAAGAGGTGGAAACTCAGGGCAGGCCAAGAGACGCTTCAGGATCTTTCCTTTCCTCGCCCTCTGGAGGGACCGAGTATACTGCCCCCCCCAGCAGAAGGGCATCGACGAAGATGACGAATCCCTCTGCTGAGATTTTGTTGAGAGATAGGTCAATCGACCTCAATGATCTATTCTTCATCAGTGTGGGAAGGATCTCGACTAACACCTTGTCGTCCACTTCACGGTTAGACAGGTCTAAGTGCTTACTTTTGTTTTGTAATACAGACTCCCAGATTGCTTTCAACTCATCCTACAATAAATAATATTTATGAATATGCAGTGACAACATGCGAATCAAATGGCGTTCGACGCGAACCAATACAACCACGAAAATTATACAACTATTTTCATTTCTGTTTCGCAGAAAGACATACATATGCGACCGATTCATGCTTTCAAGCAGTTCATACGGATTTAGCCACGCCTTTACCTCATTCTTTTTTGAGAAGGTTTTTCTCACTTGAAATGACTCGGTGTCGCTATCAGAGTCATCATCAAAGAATCTAGACATTCTATTGTTTATAATTCAACACAGACCGGGGTATAGATTTAAATAAACTTGTCTAGACTTATTCACAACTCTAGAGTATATATATGCTTTATACTCTTAGGTATTTGTAACTTCGCGCTGAGAAGTCTCCTTGCCAGAAACGTGATTCGACCACACAAATTGAGAGTCGTGCGACACTTTCAATTTCTAGCGTTTTATAAGTAGTTATCTTTAAGAATTCGCCTTACACAACGTACATATGAACATACCACACACACACAATAATATAAAGCTTGCACATAAACATCGATAAATCTATTGAATCACGAGTGATCTCGACATTTTTACGATGTAGTACACATCCTTCTTTGCATATCGTTCAATACGGCAGGAAAATTGAATAGTACTTAAGCAGTATGAAGTAAATGCTTCTTAATGGACGTTCCCATTATCAAATATTTAGGAACTCCCTTTCTCGAATTAAACAGAGTGTTTGTCCACTAATTTGATTTTTTCCGATTTTTTTCTTCAACATATTTTTGTCATTCAATTCACCAGCAATTGTTTTTATTATTTTTTAAAAGTAATACTCAACAAATCTATAATTCACAATGGGTGAAGGAATGAGCAGAGAAGCATGTAAGTTTAAACTATCCTGGTGATGTAAAAAAAATCGTTTAATACGCATTTTATTTGAAGTGACCAACCAAATAAGTCAAATTTCTTACTTGTTGATCTGCTTGGCATACATTTCATCTGCAGACAATGACCACGGCCACTCCCACGGAGGGGATGACCATGGACACTCTCACGGAGGAAATGACCATGGACACTCTCACGGAGGAAATGACCATGGACACTCTCACGGAGGAAATGACCATGGACACTCTCACGGAGGAAATGACCACGGACACTCTCACGGAGGAAATCACGGCCATTCTCACGGAAATGGAAAGCAGTGTAACCACAACCATGGGGGAAATGACCACGGACACTCCCACGGAGCTCGAGTCCCACGGTCATTCCCACGGAAACGGACAGCAGTGCAACCACAACCACGGAGGAAATGACCACGGACACTCACACGGAGGTACTACGACTGACTATTCACACTTGAATATTTTCTATCGAACACTTGCATTCGAGTGCTTTCTCTCCCCTTGTCTATTTACATCCATGCATTGTCCTTATTTTTCCCTCTCATTCTCACTTGGCCCTTTCTCTGGGTCAATTCGTTGACTTTCCTATCTCCGCATCGCTTCCTTTCCTCGCCTGATCATCTTCCCTTTCTCCCCTTCTAATTCTTTCCCTCGCCCTATGTACAACACACCCCTATCCTTTATGCAATGCTCTCCTTCCCTTTGCTTCTTATGCCCTGACTCCTGTTTAATTGCCCTCTTCACTTGGATTCTCCTTCTTCACCTTCGCCTCCCACTTCTTTCTTGTTGGCCCCACTATATCTTTTCTCCCCCGTTCTACCCCCATTCTCCTCCTCCCCTCTCCCTCACACCCCCTTTTTTTTTTTTTTTTACGCCTTCTCGCGTTAGGAGAGGAGAACTTCCCCCGAGGTGAAGGCTTTGCTGATCAAGAAGCAGAAGATGGTCGAATTGTTCATTAACATCGTCATCAAGGCCAAGGTCTGCTACGTCTTCGAGAAGTTCCACAATGAAGAGACTGCCCACGATGCCAAGGGAACCCTCTCTTAACCAGGAACAGGTACCTCTCCCTGCACTCTCTCTTTCTCCCCTATTTATTTTCCTTCTCTATTACTTTTCTCTATTTTTCTTCCTGCTCCCTCTCCTCTCTGCCCTCCTCTCTCTTTCCCTTGCCCACTCTTGGCCCTCTTCTTTTCTTCACCTTGCCCGAGTCGTTCTTTCGTTCTTTCTACTCCACCATCTCTCCACTCTTATTTTTCTCACTCCTTCTCTGGGTACATTTCTTTCCCCCCTTGGCCCTCCTCTTTCCTCCCCCTTCTTTCCTCCCTCCGCTCTCTCCTCCCTCCGCTCGCTCTCCCTCCCCTTCTTAGTCGATGACTCGTTCCGAGTTCCGTTCGTTCGTGAAGGCTACTTTGTTGGCAACAAACAAGGCGGACGGACTGAACGTGTTCAGGAATGAGGAGGCCATTGAGATGGAGCTCCAACTCCTCCAGGCTATTCAGGCTAACGTAGACCCCGCTGACCTTGCCGCTGAGGTCAAGGTACGATGCCTTCTCACCTACTCTATCTTACTTTCTCATCTCTTTTTTCATGCATGTCTTCTCGTCTGTCCTCTCCTCACGCTTCCCTTGACCTTCCATTGGCTCTGCATCTGAGTGCATGTATACACACATACATATACATGTGGACATATCCCCTGTCATACTCATGAGTTCTCACTCTTTCCTTATACCACAAGCGTATACCACCATTTCCCTCGCTTATGCCTTCTCTTATCCTCGCTTCTCCTTTCTTTTCTCTTATCCTCGCTTCTCACTTCTCTCTCTGCCTCTCTCTTTCCCCTTATCCCCCTCGTTTCCCTTCGTCTTCCTTCGCTTCTTTTCGTTTCCCTCCCTCCCCTCTCTTCCCTCTCTTCCCCTCTCTTCCCTCTCTTCCCCTCTCTTCCCTCTCTTTCGATTGGGCCCCCTTCTCCCCCCCCCACAGATCGCCCAGCCCTTGTTCTGCCGCCTTGCCTCCAACATGGTCGTCCGCTTCATCAAGATGAGGCCTGACGTCTTGAGGTACGTCCTCGATGCCTGGGGACTTAACAACGTTTCTATCCCCAACTTCCCCCTCCTCGACGACGAGATCAAGGCCAACGAAATCAGATCTTACGCCATCAACGAGGTACTCTTAAAAATCCACACCGAATGCATCTCTTCAGAAATCTCAAATTGAATGTTTATCCTTATCACCCCTTTTTCATTCATTCCTTTCATTCGCTCATCTTACCCTTATTCTTTTTCCTTTCCTCTCTTTACCCCCCTCCATATTTTCTCCTTCCATGCCCTTTCCCCTTCCCTGCTCTTCCCCCTTCCCTTCTTTCTGATGCCTCTGTTTACCTTCTTCCCTTTTCCTCCTACCCCCGCCTTCTCTCCATCCACTGTTGCTTTCTGTTAGGTCGGACCTGTCCTCAGTGAATACATCAAGAGGGCCGAGGAGAAGAACAAGGATGAGACGGACGAGGCAAAGAGATGCGGAGTGGCGGATGTTATTGCCTCCATCAAGGAGGGACTTCAGGAGAGTCAGAGCCAGCACCCCCTTACCCGCTCCCTCCTCTCCTCGATTGACCAGCTTCCTCTTGAGGTAACGCACTCGTTCGCACTTGTTTCTTTCCCCCTCTCCGTACTTATTCATCTTCTCAAATACTTTCTCGTCTCTGCATATACATCCCTCTTGCCTTTATCATCATCCTAACACCATATCTTTGTTCCATTCCTTTCCACTCCTTTCTCTCTCTTCGTGCTTCTCTCCTTCCCCTCCGCCTCCCCTCAGATGCTTGTTTCTAATCTCATCCTGAACAATGGAGATGAGCACGTGTGCCACGACCTCCTCGTCCACTTCATCATCGGTAGGTTTCGTGCTTCTCACACTAGTCCACTCCTCTTTCGTTTCGTCCCTACTCAACCGTTCTCTCCTTTCCCTTTCTCTTCTCCCACTATCTTTTCTCCCTTGCTCTTTTTTCTGTTTCCTCTCACTTGTACTGCTACCTCGCATTCTCAATTTGAAGACATCACTTGCACATATAACTCTATTTTTTTCTTTTTTTCGCCGCCACCATCTCTCTCATTTCTTGATATTATACGCATATATTTCATGCATATCCCTTTCTCTTCATTTACTTCGTTACTCACCTCCCTCCTCTTCTTTTTGTTCCTTGCCATCGGTTTTTTCCCTTCTTTCTATTCCTCTTTTCGCTCTCAGGAAATTTCGTTACTGCCTTCCTTCAACTTGACCCTGACGCCGCTACCTTCGTGCTGAAGAAGTGGGGTGTGGACTTGGTGATTGAGGAGGTGGAGGAGGGAGAGACTGGCCCCTTCATCGCCCCTACCACCGCCCCCACCACTGCCTCCGCCACTTCTACTGAGGAGGCTTCTGAGGAGTCCAAGGCCATTGACTCCATCAGCAAGGCCATCCAAGACGCTGATTTGAACAAACAATAAGCCTCGCCATGATGCAGCCCACCTCTCTGCTTGACTTGCACTTTCCTATTTATTGCAATCTCCATTCGATCCTCTGTCTCAGGACGGGTTTTGCGCCACACTCATTTCCTTCTTCGCAGTAAAATAAAGACAAACTTCTATTTTTTTTTCTCTCTATCCCTAGCGACATTGTCTACTTGTGATGCGGAATACAAAGAAAAGTGATGAAAGGCTGTTGGGTGAAGACGATGGGGAAGGATGCGGCATTGCCCTCATTCTCAGCAAAGGATAGCGTTATCCACAAGATGCGCCACTCAGAATGACCTAGCGCGATATCTGTTAAGATAAGGGCCCGGACATACGACCCATACATGCCCCGCTATACAGAAAAACGAATACATATACAGGATATGATGCGCGTATAATTTAAGAACGATTAAGGCATCTGCAACATAAAGCGAAATCTAAGCGATACATCAATCTAAAGTGTTTCGCAAGTCTTAAAAATCGATTTGCAACTATGCATACAATACCAACTCCTTATAAATTATTTTATTCATCACTGTGCAAGCAGTAACCGAAACAAGACCCAAACTATAAAAATAAAAATAAGCAAGTAACCGATAATAAATAAGCCATCGCTTGCGCACCTCGAGATCAAGGAAGCGCCAAAGGAAATGAAGTGGAAAAAAGGGAACACACGCACACAACACGGAACAAAAACGAAGACATCAAAATACGTAATACTGCAATGAAACACAGGACAAACAATTCTACATGAGGTGGAGACCAAGTAAACATATATCTATTATACAGTTCCAACTACGTCGTACTAACAAACACTACACAAATTGAGAATTCTGGAAAAGGAGAGCGTAGCAAAAACTAAAAAGAATAATCGAGAACACAAAAACCAAGAAGGAAGGGACTAGAAAAGCAATGCGATTAACCGTCACGAGCGTCTCCGAAGGTCTCCTCGTCATCCTCGTCTCTCTTTCCGTACTTGGCCTCGTCGGCCTTAGTGGCGTCGGATCTCATTCCCGAGTGGATGGCATCGATACGGAGAAGCATGCAGGCAGCCTCAACAGCGGTCTTGATGGTCTGAGTCTTGACGACCAAAGGCTCCCAGAGGCCGATGGAAGACATGTCGATGACCTCTCCGTTGGACCCATCGATTCCGAAGAGGAATCCCTCGTCCTTTCCGTCCTCAGCGATGTTGTGCTTGGTCTTCAACTCAGTGATCAGTCTGATAGTGTTTCCTCCGCAGTTCTCAGACAGAGTGCGGGGGATCACCTCGAACGCCTGCCCGAACTCCCTGAGGAGTCCCTGCTGTGCACCGACAACAGAATTAGCCTTGTGGTTGACAGCAGACGAAATGCTGAGCTCAGCAGCTCCTCCTCCAGGGACAACACGGGGGTCCAACAAGATGTTACGGACAATCGACATGGCGTCCTGGAGGTTACGGTCGACCTCCTGCAACACGTCCTTAGACCCTCCACGGAGGAGGATGGTGCAGGCCTAGGGAAAGAGGGAGGGGAGAGGAAAGAAGAAAAGAAAAGGAGATAAATAAAAAGAGTCAAGGCGAGGTAAGCAATCAGAATAAGCGATGGGTGTTAACAAGTGGAATGGAAGGTGAGTGAGTTTCCAAGTGACCAGGTATGTCTCCAGACACACTGAGTGCGACTAGACTAAACAAAGACAAGGGGGGTCGATGCGTGGAAGGGAGGAAGGAAGGAAGAGAAGCGACGGAAATAAATGAAAAATACCTTGGGGTCCTTGCAACCGACGATGTAAGTGAAGTACTCGTCTCCGATCTTCTTCACCTCGAACAGTCCACAAGTTCCAACGTCCTTGTCCTTGAGGTCTCTGGGGTCGTGGACAATCGTAGCTCCAGTAGCACGAGCGATACGGTTGTTGTCGGTCTTACGGAGACGACGGAGAACGGAGACGTTGGCCTTGGAGAGGTGGTGGGCAGCCAACTCAGACACTCCCTTCTCGGTGATGACGAGGTCGGGCTTAAGGGCGATGATAGCGTCGCACATGGTCTCGATGTACACCTCCTCCTGCTTCAGGATAGCTGCGAAGTCCTCCTCGGAGGCCAACTCGATGTTGGTGGCGCTCTCGGCCTTCTTGTACTCAAGGTTGGAGTCGAGGAGGATGATGCGGGGGTTCTCGATTCTCCTCCTCATAGTGGCCTCGATCACATCCTTGTTCAACAACACTCCGTCCAGCACCTTAGAGTTCTCCAGGTAGTCTCCGGGAATCTTCTCCACACGGGCGTACCTGTTGTTAAATGGGTTCCAATATTATTGTTAAATGGGTTTCAATATCGTCGTCAAATAGGGTCCAATATTCAGCAATACATACATGCAACAACGCACAGAGAAAGTTAGGAGATGTTCATTGGACGTGTATAGGGGTACAGGAGTATGTCAGATGTTCATGCGTGTGTGTATCTGATCTGCATGCACATGCATGACTCGTAGCGTACCTCTTGATGTCAATCTCCTTTTGGTTGTTGTAGGGGTTGACGAGAGCAACAGTCTTAACCGCATCGATAGCGAGGTTCGCGACAAGGTCACCGAAACGGGACATGAGCTTGGTTCCGAGAGTAGTGTTCACGATCTTCAGCAACTCCTCTCTGTTCTCCACGTCCACAACCTGGGCGTTCTTGTCGAGGGACTCGAGAGCAATGTCCAAGGCCTTCATGTATGCTCCAACCACAATACGGGGGTGCATGTTGCGCACGAGGAAGGGCTCGGCAACCTTCAACAACTCGGCAGCGAGGATGATGACACTAGAAAAGGAATAAAATCATAGGCAGGATCCACAAATCAGAAAATAAGAACAAGCACATGCACACGATGTTGAAGGGGCGATGGGGAAAAAATAAAAAGGTATAGACGAGGCGACACACGAGTGAATGTATAGCAACAGAGCAGCAACAGAACCCAACAACAGGAGCCAGAGCTTTATATTGCCCACACAAAACCAAATTATTGCAGCCATATGAGGCACATATACATTCACTCGAATCAAACCACAAATTACAATAGCTATGATGATTGGCAACAGAAACAAGAGATTGGCCAGAACATGGGAAGTAACATCGATTTACCTGGTAGTTCCATCTCCAACCTCCTCATCCTGAGTTCTAGAAAGCTCAATCATGTTCTTAGCAGCAGGGTGTGAGACATCGACCTAAGGTTCAATCCATAAAAGTGAAGGATAACCAATTCAGTTAAAATAGTTCGCTATATATGATCACATCTTTCTGAGAAAGTTTGTTCACATGAAAGTACATCCAGATAGCCCAAAAAACGAAGAAAAACGTGGCCATTTGAGCACGAACAGTTGTATACCTCACGAAGAATAGCGTTTCCGTCGTTAGTGAGGTTGATTCCTCCCATAGGGTCGAGGATCATCTTGAGCATAGCCTTGGGTCCCAAGGTGGTGCGAATGATGTCCGCAACTGCTCTAGCAGCAGCAATGTTACTAAGCTGAGCCTTTCTTCCGTGCTCACGCTGAGTGTTAGCGTCTACATATTTATTTTACACGAAATACATGTATATACGTTTGGAACAATGTTAGACCAACAGAGAGGAAAAAAACGGCTTATTCAAAGACTAAATTTCGTACTAATAAAAGAAAAATAAGTATAATAAACACGAATAGACACACAGAATAAATACTTACTGAGCACGAGCATAGGCACTTGACCTCCACGAGACATAATTTTCCCTGAAACTCTTCTCTTTTCGAGTAAGAAAGCTGTTAGGCTGGCAAGCGTTGCTGAGAAAAAAAAAGAAAAAAACCTCAACTTGAGAACAGATGAAGAGATATTTGTCTCCCAAAATGGCATTTATCAAGCATCCAGTTTATAAATTTTGTTATTGACACTTTATTTCTGCACACGAATTGCGTGTATAACATTCAGTTATGAATTTTATGTGTCTGGGGCGGTTTTCATACATCTTAGCATGAGATCTTACATATTTTGACAGAAAACGAGCCGGATTTACTGAGTGAATTAGAGAGACAGGCAAATGTATTCATTTTGCTCAAGCATTCCTTTCCCCAATAAACAGATGTAACATACTTCTGAGTACGAATGAGAGTTATATAATTCACTGTTCATTGTTTAAGAAGTTATGAAGTTGAAACAAAAAAAAACACGAACGAATAGCGAAAGTGCGCTTGCTTTACAGTTATTACAAGCACACATCTCAAATGGAATTAATAAATGTAAGCACTGATACAGGTTTATTGACTCAACAATTTAGCAGCGCTACACTGTCGCAAGAAATAGTATCTTTGAGAGATAGCACCGCTGAAACAACATTCGACAACTCGCCCCTAAACAAACGAAAGTGCAGAAATTACGTATTAAATAGAACGAAAATGCGAAAAGGATGGTATAGAAGAGAAAATGCGCAGGATTCAATACATAGGAACATAGAAAGATGGAGAAATTTACCAAAGGAAAAAAATACAGGAAAGAAGAGAACGAGCTAAAGAGACTAAGTACAGATGGGACGAATATACGAAACAAGAGGAAACAAACATAAGAGAGAAACAACAAACAAGAAGCAAAAGGCAACTTATGAAAGAGAAGACGAGGAAATATGCAAGACAGTCACAATGAAAAACGCATCGAAGTGGTAGAAGTGCTCAGTTATTTCACCAAACAAGCAAGGTTTGCCCACCGAGGCCACCAGAAGAGGATAGTTAAAACAAACAGACAATAGAATTAGCTTTACGCTCTGTTTGCTAGCCTTATTTCTTCACAAATTCAGTTTTGCTGACACTAACAGCGCCATCCTTCAGTTCGTAGGCATATGTGGTGACCTTCTCTTCCTTGATGGCCATGAGGATGAAGCTGGGGATGACTTCATCTGAGAAAGCAGTGTAGGCTCCAGTCACAGACCCAGGGTTGATAAGGTAGCTGCCCTCGTACTCGTACACATCCTGCAATTAGCATGGAGTAGACAAGTAGCAGTTCGATTAGAAAAGGAAATTAGAGGGGGATTGGCATAGCATGCATTCGAGGAGCGTACGAGACACGCTGTTAAATAGATCTCGTCAAACGTAAAGACCGATGAGAAATAACAAAAGAGGAAGTGGGGCTACCACTGACCAATAGGACACGTATGACTTACGTTCTTGTGCGTGTGTCCAGAGATGAGGATGTCTACGTTAAGCTCTCTGAAGAGCTCCGAGGCTCTCAGTGGTCTCCTCAAGGGACGACCTGCGATACCGCAGATCAAAGAGAAACCGAAGAGGCACAATATGCGAGGCGAGGAGTGGACGCCAGCAAAGGGTTAGTGAGAAGAGGAGGAGAATAACAGTGGAAATAGATCGAACAAGTAAACAAAGCAGATTCAGTCAGGACTAACCTGGTGTCCGTGGCAGATGGCAATGTCGAACTCTCCGATACGTACGACCTTCTGCTCAGGAAGATCAGAGAAGGAAGCATCGAGGTCTTGATCTCCCTGGGAAATGAGAAACAAACGAAACACAAACAAACAATACAAGGACAGTAAGATTTACACTGAACATAACCGCAGAATACAAAGAAAAAGGACAACACGATGTAGAAACAACACAACGAACAGTGAATTCGTATTTCCACTCCTGACATAGCACACAGAATCCTCATGAGCATGAGCCGAGAGAGAAGAGGATACAGAGATGAGGATTCTAGTTGAAGACTTCTTTTGACTCGTATGCTCACTCCTCCTTCCCACCTCTCCAATCCCCACCTCTCCAATCCCCACCCTCCAATCCCCTCCTCCATCATTTTGCTCCATTCCCTGCCCCCCTTCGCCCGCCCTTTTGTCCCAGTCACTACTCCCCTCCCCTACCCCCTCCCTCCCTCTTTCTCTCACCCACTGACGTCATTCTCCCTCCTACTTTCTCTTTTTCTCCACATCTACCTCGCCGTTCCTCAACTACAGTTAAACTCCCACTCCTCCCCCCTTTCCTTCTTCTTTGCTGCGACCCCTCTGACTCATTACTCCCCTTTAAAGATAATCTCGGTTGTTTTTCCTTGTCCCTCGGCGTGTTACGTCTTCGCTCCTTTGTTTTACTCCTCATCCTCCCTTTTTCTGCTCCCCTTCTCCACTTCAGTTAGGAAACACAATTTGAACGAAAAAAAAAGTAGACAAAAGGAGACAGCATCAACTACAAGAATAAAGAACACTCACCTTCACAATATGGACGTTGGAGGCGAGTGTGTGGAGGTAGTTCTCGAGGCTCTTAGATGTGATGTTTCCTAAGATGGCAACACATGCACAAGAACATTTATCACAAGACGTTATACCCAGTTCACATACAATCGACTCAGGACTAGCATAACCATTTCATAAAACCACAAGAAAATTATCCGTAGAGTTATCATACATCCGTGCAGAGGACGTGTTGGACCTTTCCAGGACTGAGGAGATCAATGAACTCGCGAGGGATTTCATTCTTGCGAGAGGGATGTGAGCATCTCCCAACACCAAAACAAGCTGCGAAAAGGAGCCAAAAGATGCATATACAGACACAGTTTGATACAATAATCAGTCATACACAGTTTCGCCATACAGTTTTTCTCGGAGTCATACCCGTACTTAATTGACAGCCATCGAAACGTCTGTGTCGTTGTTCATGCACTTTTTCACTCCCTCCGCACTTCTCTTAGATCCAGTTAGAAATTCGCAATATGCGGTTGCACAACTGAAACCATAGTGTGTTCACTTCACACAATCCCAAATACGTTTTTTTGCAGAATGATTGGGATTTGCATTTCTTTGCGTAGCAATAACAGCTCGACGCAGTATTTGAGTAGCGCGAAGCAAAGCACCTTACCTCTCCAAAATCAGCCATTCTAGAAAATATTCGAGTTACACATGGGAACAAATAATTAGAATTAGATGTTTGTACACACTTTACCTTGGCGATATATTCATGTTCAAAATACATACACATGAGTACAAATTTATACAATAAAAAGCAATTCTGCGTGTGTTGTGATCCATGAAGGAATGAGATTTTTTGGCCAAGGTTGTCTGTGTGTCTAGAAAGAGCAGGAAGGAAAATGATGAAAAGGATGGCTACCATATTTTTAGAGCTACAAGTTCTGCATGCATTTAACCGAGAAGGTGCCATCATATAGTATCAAACTGCTATCAATAGTTAGTTGCTGACAGAAGTTTTCTCAACTTAATGAAAGCGGTCATATTTCCATTGGCAATGAAAATGGAAAGGCTTTGGAAGAAAAACAGAGCAATACTGCTATTAATTTGAAACCATCTTGTCTTATTGTATACACTATTGCTTTAGATCCTGCACTTAAATTTCGCCGAATTATTTAAGATCAATTCCTACTGTGTTGTTTTATAGGCGTAATAGGTGTAACAACTCTATACCATTCCCTTCCTGCCCCTACAGATGTCTGACGTTAGTAACCTCACCGACGAGGCTCTTCAAAGAAAAGCGGCAAAGATTCTAGCCAACAGCATAGGAGCTTCGGATATAAAACACGAAAATGAACGATAATCTACTTGCTGCATTGTCTGTTCTTCCTTACGCAGGGAATGACGACTATTCCAAACATTCTGAGTTTCTAGATGCTAGCAACGAACGCAATGCTCTATTTTTTCCCAAAACTTTGTGGATGCGTTTACAGATGTGGGACAGGAGTTGCAGAGACAGAGAAACAGCTGAATGAGATAGAGGCTTCCTGTGAGTTAATTTCGAGTCAGCTAAGGAATATCTCCTCTGGTAACTCAGCGTTCATGCAGGCAGTAGAAGATCAACTAGCTACGCCAGAAGTAGACGTGAGCACAGCCCCTTCCACAGTTCAAAAAAGGGAGATCCGTCATCTGAACAAATGAAACAATGAAATTGCATTGTTTGTCTACTGCTTCTATCATTAACTGTCATTGAATAAACACACTGAGTCCTGACTGTACATACACATACTCAAACGTATACTCGATTTAAATGGATTCATTCGTATTTCCATTACAATTAACACTTGCCATCACCAGCATCGGCTCTGCAAACACCCCGATCGAGATTGTTTGTAGTTCGGTTGGTGTTTGCTTTCGTGAAGTCCGGTTTCTTTAGCGAATATGTGTAGACGATGGGGGAGTACGGAGAGGTGTAAGAGGAGGCAAACGCAAAACCAGACGCAGTGGGCTCAGAAAAGGAGACAAGGTGTGGGGGGATCAGCATGCGCAACCTCCTGCTGTAGTCGAGCCTAGGAAGGGTATCAAGTGGAACGCAAAAGATGAAAGATGCGATGCGTAGAGGGGGCGGGGGGAGGGGACATAAAGAAAAGGAGTAAGGAACAGGGAGAGAGGTGATACCAAGAGAAGAGCGAACACGCAATATGGGGATGAAGTAGGTGCAATGCGCAATGATGTCGAACACCATTGTGAGCCAAGCGATCTGAAATCGTTCGGGGGAAGGAGTAAGAGATGCAGTAAAGTGGGAAATACACATCGAAACAATTGAACTAGAATCACCTTGCGGAATTGACAAGGAGAAGGGCAACTCCCTGTCTCCTGCTCAAGGGAGCGGTCCAGATGCAATCTACCAGCATACTCACGGGGAAACGATGGGGGTGACGGTGGGGGGAGGATGAAGAAGGAGATAAAGAGGGAGACGAAGACGGGAGCGAAGAGAGGGACGAAGAAGGAAGAGACAAAACAGAGGGAGCAGTGGAGGAGGAAAGTAGGGGAGGTAGAGAAGAGGAGCCGACGATGTAGGAAGAGGGGGAAACACACACCTGAAATATGAGTGAGCACCGACGTAAAAATACCATTCAAAATGAGAAACAGAAATGAGGCATACAAGAGCAGGAGTCCAGATATTTGTGAGCGATGCAGATAACGAGAGCATAGAAGAAAGAGATAGTGAGAAAGAGGAAAAAGAACAATGTGAGGGAGAAGAAAAGAAAAGTAGATATATGAGAAAGCAAGGAAGTGGAAGACATACGTAAGGGCAACCATGGGCATACACGGAGGCAACGAAAGGCATCAAAGCTAAATACCTTAGAAACCAACGCACCCTTAATGGTGTTCTTGTGCACAAATAAAAATATCTCCGTGTCTTCAGTCACTGAGACCGCCTTTTCTCTCCTTTCATCCACTCTCTCCTCTTCTCTTTCTTCTTCCTTTTCCTCTTGCCTCTCTCCTTCCCTCTCTTCACCCACGCTATCTCTCTTGTCGCTGTCCTCCTTCTGTTCCTCCCTTTCTTTCCCCAGTTCGTCAGCTACTATTACTTGTTCCCTCGCTCGCTTGTCCCTCTACCTTTTCCTGCCCCTTCCCTTTCCTTCTGTCCTCTCTTCCCTCTTCCTTTCTGCCCCCCTTCCCCGTCCCTTCCCCTCTCCCCTTCCTCCCTTCCCACCCAATATCTATCGACCACCGTTAGCTTATGTAGGATGCCTCCTCCCCTCTCTTATCGTTCGTACCAACCCTTCTCCGCTTCCAACTCTATGTCCTTCCTCCTCTGTGTCTCTCCCTTCTTTCCCCTTCCAATCACCAACCTGACCCCTTCCTCCTCCATCCTCCTATCCTCATTGCCCCCATACACCCCTGCCTTCCCTTCCTCTCCTTCACTCCTGCTGTTCCTCAACCTCCGATTGAACACTCTATCTCTTACCTTTCCCCTTCCCTTTCCCTCTCGGTCTCCCCTTCCTCACCCCCTCTTTCTCCTACCCACTCCTCTCCGCACAAATCCACCCTCCATACGCCTCAAAACCTCAGCTATCTAAGATTTTGAGCGCAAACACGTAGAAAAGCAGCAAGATATCGAACCGATGAAGTGAAAAAAAAAACAAAAAGGGAGGGGAGAAATAGTTAGGAAACGTTGAAAAAGAGGACGAAGAGATAACGAATGGACAGGGAAAAGTTAATGAAAGGGCGAGGAAAAGACTAGGAAAATATATGGAAAATCTAGGGGTAAACAAGGGACAAGGAATGGAGAAGGGCTAGAGAAGAGATGGAGAGAAACGAGAAGGGGCGGAGAAGGGGTAGAGATGGAATGGAGAAGATATGGGAAAAGGAGATGTGACTATGACGAAGAGAAACTTAGAGAATAGGAGAGGGAAGAATGGAGTGTTCGGACGAGGATGGATGAGGAGGGAGGGATGAGGAATAGGGAGGGGAAGAGGAGGGAAAGACTATGATGGGTTGATGTAATAGATGACTCTGAACGATAACTGCGATTAAGAACAAGGGAAAGTAGGATAGTGCGATCAACGATTACGAGAGATAACTGGTAGTGATAACTAGGATCGATATGAGATAGATAACTAGGTTCCACATCTCCGTATCTATACTCGAGACCAATAAAGACCGAGAACTATGCGATCGACAACTACTTATGTTATTTATACCACACCTTGTCCGACTTTTGTTCTTTTTCCAGCGTAGTCCGAATCACTCTCCACCCCTTCAGTCCTCTCAATTTGAAAGTTACGGATGGGTCCTGTGCTTGATTGAGAGAAAATAACGAAGGAGGGGAGGAGAGACAAGTCAGCGCGGAAGAAGATGAAGAGGATGAAGAAGATGAAGAAGATGAAGATGAAGAAGATGGAGATGATGAAGAAGACGAGGAAGAGGAAGAAAGGAGGGGGAGAAAGGGATGAGGAAGAAGTAGGCTGTGGGTACGGAGGGAGAGGCGCGAACGGGATTTGTTTGGGAGAGGAGTTGACGGAGGGATCGTGGAATGCGATCACCACCTCTTGCTTCCACCCTCCGAACGCAACTCCACGAAGGAATTCATTGTGTTTCACTGGGCAGGAGAAAGCAAGCGAGCAGTGAAGGGAATAGATGCAAGGAGAGAGGGAAAGAAGAGGAATGAGGCAAGGGATGGGGAAGGGTAAGAGACGAGATAGGAGAGTGACAGGCTGAGGCGTGAAGGCCATCACGCATGCATTCAGATGAGCAATGGAAGGCAAAGTGACATGAGAGACACACATAGAGGGCAGAGACGCTCATAGAGGGCAACAGGCTCGAACGAGTAACATGCTATGCGTGACATGACTTATAAGAAAAAGATAAGAATAGGGGTGGCAAGAGGATACGTGTCATAAGTACATCTAGTATGCATCTATGGGTAAGTACAGGCGTGCCTCCCACTGAGCATTCCTCCCATCTCTCTCCACTCGCATCTCTCCATCAGATAATTCCGGCTGCCTACCTTTATGGAGCCGCTGATCTTCTGGAGACTCCAACGAGTACATCATCCCACACTCTGAGCAGTGCTTGGTCTTCTTGTTTCCCAAGCGAAGCACTGTCTGCACACTCTTCCTCTCTGACCCCCTCTCCTTCTCTCTCTTCCCCTTTTCATTCGACCCACTTTTATTCGCATCCAAATGCTCACTCCTAGGATGCCTCCTTCGAAGGCCGTATGATCTACCCCGTCTCCGACATTCAGTATCGTCCTCCTTCTTCTCCTCGGTTGTTTGCTTCTGATTTTCGACTTGAAAGAAACCGCAAATTCCACTAGATGATTTTTGCTTCTTTTTGCTAGGAGTGACTGGGGATTGCACTAGGTCAACCTTTTTTTCTCCCTTTCCTCCTAATTCTCTAAATAATATATCTGTGGTCGAAAATGCGCTTCTCTTTGTAGGGCGAGCTGAATTTTCGTCTGATCCCACCTCTCTTTTGTGCATACGCCTTTCAAAACACCAAAAGAAAAACATCCATAGAGCATTCGATATAATTAGAAATAATCAACGAAAGAAATATAAGAACGACAATAAATATAAGCATTTGTAACCAGAAAAAAAACATTCCCTTTTTACATGCCTCACTAATCTTCCGCTTTGGCGCCAGAAAGATTCATACAAAATGAGATTATGATGAAATTGAAAGGACGCTTAATCCATTTTATTCGAAACTGAGAGCATAGATTTTCTGTGCATATTAATTGACTATATAACATTGCATTTGATATTTGATTTATTCCTTCAAGCAACATTTACTGTCTCTAGAACTGTCAAAATACGCACAATGCTTTTACAGGAATGTCTTCTGAGGACAAATCTCTTGGAGACGATACCCCAGCCAAGGATACACAAAACATTGAGTCTGAAGAAGAGTTCCTGAAAGAAATAGACCAGCATATGTTCCAAAACTTGCTAGATTTCGGATTTCCTAGGTACAGTTCACATTGCAGATATGAAACCATTGTTCTTCGATCTTGAGAGTATTTGTTTGCTGTTAACCGTACAATTTCTATTTCTTTGGTGGCCCAGGTATAAAAGCATGCACGCTCTATATAGCACTTCGTGCAGGAGTATAGATGCAGCAATGTCATGGATGGATGACCACCCTGAGGACTTCTTCTCCATTCCCGTAGGTCTTACTGAGTAGATTCTCTTTCCCGTTCGAACGCATTGACATTTGTCATTGCTACCACTTCACTCATACAACTAACTACTTATGCGTGCATTACACCTGACTGAATAGGCTAAGAGGCCTCGCAAGTCCACTGCTACTTCTGCTACTAACGCTTCAACAGCCGTGAGCCAGCATGAGGAAACCAGCCAGGATTCTGCTGGACAGAAACCTGTGGTGACCTCTGGAAGCATCACAAGTGGATTGGCTGCTCTTCTAGGGTTCAGAAAGCCCACTAAGATGGTTTTGGCAGTGAGGACCGATACTCAGATGGAGAAAGTATGTTTTATACATAGTGTTTGAGCATGATTGCAGTGAATATACGAAAAAGAACTTATTGCTGTTGTGTTGTGTTGACGGAGGGAGTTTTACGCCATGCCAATACACTAGATGCTGCATGCCCATCGTACTAACCAGTGAATTGTTTCTGTGATTGTGTGTGATTGGTTCATTCTGCAGGGGAAAATGATGGCTCAGTGCGCCCATGCTGCCGTGGCAGCGGTGTTGAAGGCACAGAAGGATGACTTGGTGTACTTGGAACATTGGCTGAGGTAGGTGTGACTTCGACATACGCAAACATACAGATGCTCGAATGAGAAGGGGGAGCAGGTTCACGTCTAGCTGAAGTTTAAAATGCGTTGTGTTCTTGTGCGAGATCTCTTGTGTTAACACTCATGTAGATCCATGCATGTGAATGCTCATTCACATACATATCTTCACATAAATGCCTGTTGTTTAACTTTGTTCTTGCACAAATACATACATTCTTTTCTCAGCGAGGGCCAGAAGAAGGTTGTGGTAAAAGTTTCTGGGTTCGAGGAGATGGAGGAGCTGGAGAAGAAAGGAAAGGAGAATAATGTGCAGACAGTGATCATCAGAGATGCAGGAAGGACCCAGATCGCTGCTGGCACTGCCACCGTGATTGCAGTGGGTCCCGCACCTGAAGACCAAGTAGATCTCGTTACAGGAAAACTCCGACTCATGTAGACGTATCCATGCTGTGAAAAACGACGCACTAAGTTATATTCAGCAGCGATACGTATGCGAGGGAGGTATGCCAATTGAAATATTTTGGAGAGTGAAGATGGTTATCTGAGACGAATTAGATTGGCCACCGAAACGATAGTTCTTGCAGGCAGAGGAGAACAAATAAAAGGATGACACGTACGTGTTTATTCGGGGGAAACTCCAAACAATAAAGCAAAACTAGTCAAATGGAATACAAGAAGTCATCCTCATACGCGGAAATGAATGCGAAAGGAAATTAAACTAAAGCGCGAACAACAAGCGTTCATCTGCAACAGAAAGATTACTCGATATGGCTAATCAACTCCAACTAATTGACGAAGAGTTTGATTGACGAAGTATCTCATGCAAGGGTAAATATGAAAAATGTAGAAGAAAACACTAAAGTAGAGTAATGGCAAGGTCTAGAATAAAACTTATCTGGACTAATTATTACAGGGGGAAACACGAAGGAAAATTACACGGGAAAATATAAAGGATGGCTACAGGGGAAAACACGAAAAAAATCTGAGGAAGTGAAACATAAGGATAACTTAATCTAGTCAGGGATCGGGATCTACCCTCAACGGAATCGATAAAGAGTAAACACCAATCATGACCAAGTGGGGGACTAAATCCTATCATGTGCACACCACACCGGAGTGCGGGAATCGGGATCAGCAACGAAGTAAAAAAAAAACAAAAAAATAAAAACAAAAGACAACCAGCAATGAAATTAAACGGCTTATAAGTCTACACACAGAAACAAACAAAGTAATCACTCGAAATGACGAGAAAAATGAACGGATAGCATTCAGAGAAAGAGCCAGGCGCTCTACTTCGGGGGAAAAAAACGCATTGAAAGTATGAAAACAAGGAAAAAATTACAACTCAAACGCCGAGAAACAATTATCAATACGGAATAAAGAAAAAAGATGTTACCGATACACGAAAGAAAAGAAAGTAATCAACAATCAAGAAAGCAGGCTCGTAAACGAGAAGAAAATAACGCACCACGCGTACATACATATGTAGAGGCACACACACACACACGAACACACACATATATATACATATAAACAAACAAGAATACATTAAACGTATGAACAGATATAACAGGGCGCAAATACTGGTTACGTCTATGCTAGAGATGGAGATGAGTAAAAGTAAAGTAACCGTCACACGCATGAAGAAGAAAAAAAAAAAAAACACTTAGAGACCAGACAACGAAAATTAATATAACATTGCAAGAAAATGACAAACAAAAATACAAACAAAAATACAAACAAGTAGTCTCATGGGTGAGAGTAGGGTCAACGAGAGCGAAGAGGAAAGAAGGAAATCGCAGAAAGATGACGGCGTTAGGGCCAAGGAGTCTACGCATAGGAATTACTCGTTGAACCGAAGCTTTATAGCCACCAGTGCTTTCCTCTCTCCCTCTCTTCCCCTACTTCTGCTCTTACTCTTGCTCCTACTCCTACTTCTGTCCTTCCTTTCATCTGATTCCAAGTCTTCGACCTTGTTTCCGCGGGTCCTCCCACTCTCCTCCTCCTCCCTCCACCGACTCTTTCTCCTCCTCCCCTATTCCTCTTCTCCCCCATCGCTCTCCCTCTTCTGCTCTTCCAAGGCTTTTCTTCTCTCTCTTTCTCCCTCTTAGCTGTCTCTTTTTCTCCCTATCACTGACCTTCGCAACCTGGCCCTCCGCATCTAACTCTTCCTCCCCCGCCACTCCCTCCAACACCAAGTCGTAGATGTATTTAGAAAACAACACCACATCTCTCCTGCTTTCCCATTCATATGTGGTCTTGTAGAAACCGAAGAAGGAGGCGAGGCAGATGAAGAGGATGAGGAAGAAGAGGATTAGGCATCCTACTAACCCAACAACCCACTGCCTCCACTTGACGTTTCCTGAGAGGAAGAGATAGGAAGAGGACTCGGCCTTCATCACATCAAACGTCGAGGAGGAAGAAGAAGAAGAAGACGACGAGGAGGAGGAAGATGAGGAGGAGGAGGATGACATCTCAACGTAGGAAGAAGAAAGGGAAGGGGAAAGAGAGGAGTGGGAAACAGAAGGGGAAGGGGAGGATGGGTACAAGAAGGAAAGGCCAGGGACAGAAGAGAGGAGCGAGAAGAAAGAGGTAGAAGCTTCACCTCCTCCCCCTTTCGTTCCCCTTCCTTCTCCTTCTCCTTCCCCTTTCACCCCTTCAGACCCCCCATATCCTCTCTCATCAACTGTGCACCGTCAGTTACCACGAACTCAGAGGCTGTGGAGGTGTCACATCTCAATTTGGGGTTGACACACCGACGGGAGGAGGGGGAGGAGAGTCCGACAGAGGACAAAGGAGGGAGGAGACAGTCTCAGCAGATGAAGAGGAAGAGGAAGAGGAAGAGGAAGAGGAAGAGGAAGAGGAAGAGGCGAAGTTTGGATTGCGGATGCATGAGACTTGTCTCGTTTGAGTGCTATTGCACGACTGACACTCACCCACTCCCCAAGAGACCACTCAAATTGAGAAAATATCGTCGAAGAGGGGAACGCATTTCCCCAATATACACTGGGAACGAAGGCCACATCTATAGGGGAGGAAAGGGAAGGAAAGGGGAAGGAAAGGGGAAGGAAAGGGGAAGGAAAGGGGAAGGAAAGGGGAAGGAAAGGGGAAGGAAAGGGGAAGGAAAGGGGAAGGAAGGGAGATGGAAACGGAAAGGAAACGGAAAAGAAATGGGGAAAAAAGGGAGGGGGAGTGCAAACAGAACGAAAGAAAGTGAGAGGAGAGAGGAAGGAAATGAAGGAGGCCACCAGAGAAAAAGAAAAAACAGACAAATTGAGAAAGAGAGAGGTAGAGAGAGAGGGAATTCAATGAGAAAAACTACGAACAATAAGAAACAAAAGAAATACAGAGAGATTCGTATGCATGCGTATAGTGCATTCATATTTCCATTGCGTCCCAACTTACTTTGTTCCGTCGATCGCTTTGAAGAGAGACCCGAAGTACTCGACTGGAGTGCAGGCGGAGAAGGGAGAGGAAGAGGAATTGGAAGCGACAGCGCAGAAGACTGGACCGCAGAGGAAGGAGTTCGAGTCAGCTAAAACATCACTTATAACGAAAGTAGATAAGGAAGAGGAGGAGGAAGAGGAAGAGGAAGAGGAAGAAGAAGAGGAAGAAGAGGAAGAGGGGTAAGGAGAAGGGATTTTGAAAACGATATAGGAGGGGAATGCGTATTCGAAAAGAGAGGAGGCGGAGAAGGAGGAGACGTAGGGCAAGATGAACGTAGTAGATAAAGCATAGGAGAAAGATGGCGAGGCAGAGAGCGAGAGGGAGGGGGAGAGAGAGAGGGCGAGAGAGGGATTGGAGGCGTCTATAGTGGCTGCTTTGACTGCTGCTGAGCTATACTTGTACTTCCTTCGCTGGTTTCTCGAGGAAGTGTCTCCATTACATCCCGTGAGTGTCATGGAGGCGAGAGACGAGGAGGAAGAAGAAGAGTTAGAGGAAGAATTAGAGGAAGAGGAGAAGTAAGAGGAAGGAATAGCGGTGAGAGACAAACCGGAAGAGGTAAGGTTCGAGCAAGTAAAGCTAGCACTGGCACAGAACCCATGGAAACATAGACCTTTCTCCCTTCCCCTCCCTCTGCCCCTTCCGAGGAGTCCCTCCTCCACCCCCACTCGCCCCTTGTGTGCCTCCACATGTGGTTCCGTGGCCAACGAAAAGGTCTTCACAGGAAGAAGATAGCCCAGAACAAGTGTCCACGAGATCACATTCTCCTCTCGACAAACGACAAACGACCCCTACGAAAGGCAAAAGGAAAGGGAAAGGGAAAGGGGAAGGGAAAGGGAAAGAGAAAGGGAAAGAGAAAGGGAAAGGGGATGAGCGGGGGAAGTTAGAGAAGGAAGAGAGAAGAAAGGGGGCACATAAGAAAAGAAAAGGAAGAGTTAGGGGGGAGGGGGAAAGAGAGAGAGAGAGAGAGAGAGAGAGAGCGAGAAAGAGAGAGAGAGAGAGAGAGAGAACAAGGGAATGGAGGAGGAACACTAAAAGCGAAAGAATGAGCACAAAAAGGAGAGAGCAGGTGGAAGGAGGGTGAGTGAGAGAAGAGGGGCAACAGCGGATGAAGAGGAAGAAACCTTACCTTTGGGTTTTAAGGTGCAAGAGGAAGAACAACAAGGGTCGTTTGAAGAGCACTGCGCCGTGTACGAAGTGGGGGAAGGAGACGAAGAGGAGGGGGAATGACGGCAAAAGAACAAGTAGAACCGTCGCAGCAGGGGTCGTTCAACGAGCAGTCGGGAGACCCGCAGTCGCACTCCTCGTCTCCACTGACCACCCCATCCCCACACACAGAAGAGGAAGAGGGGGAACGTACGAAGTGGAGGCTGAGGAGTCCGTGAAACAGTAGGTCTGTGGGAATAAAAGAAGGGAGGAGAGAGACAGAGGGAGAGGAAGAGAAAAAAGCGAAGGGAGTCAAAAACAAAAAGAGACAAGGGAAATGGGGGACAGGGGCAAAGGGGAAGGCGTAGACATTCAATGATGCGGGGGGCGGTGGAAGAGATAGAGACATATTGGAGAGGAAGAGAACGAAAGAGAGAAGCAGGTAGAGAAAGGGAGAAAAAGAGGGAAAAAAAGACAAAGGAAAGGGGACATTCTGGGGACGAGGTGGGCGGAGAGAGGAAGAGTGGGAGAGAGGAAGAGTGGGAGAGAGATGAGGCGACTGAGGGGCAGAGGAGGAGAGGAAGGATGAAGAGAAAAGAAGAGGAGGCAAGAGAATAAATCAGAGAGTGCCCTACCATTCGGTTGATGTATGCATCGATTTGCGATATGGAGCACGAACTGAAGAGCGAAGGTAAAGTAGCGCCCATCGTAGCTTGCATAATGTACCCTGAGGCTGCGCAGTCGTTTCCGACGCCGTCGTGTCCCGAACCCATGTTATGCCCGACCTCATGGCTCATTACGATTCCCACTGCCTCCAGAGAAAGAGAAGGGGTCTGCTCAATCCCAGATGACATCGCAGGAATACAAGCAGTACCTGGGGGAATGTAAAGGACGAGACAAAGGAGTGGGAAGGAGCGAAGGGCAAGGAAGGGGGCAAAGGGAAGGGAAAAGGAAAGGGATAGATAGTCGAATGAGCAAGAAAAGGGAAATGAGAGGGAACGAAGAGATGGAGAAGAAGGCGAAACTGAAGAGCAGGAGACGAAAAACACGAAACGTGATTATGCAAGGCACAGAGAGTGCGACTAGGGGAAGGGCAAAGAAGGGAATGAGCATCAGGGAGTGCGGAGGAGCCAATCTGCGTGACCGTGCGTGTATTATGTATATGCAGATATGCCTAACTGTGCATGTATCCCTACCTGTGTACGCGTATCCCACTACACTGGAGAAGAATTCCAGTCCGGAGATGAGATGTCCTACATCGTGAGGAGTTTGATCGTATATCGAGTCGTATCGGTAACTGTTCCATGCGGGAAGAAGGTCCTCTTGGCTCACTTCCGTGTTTGTGCATGCGGAACACGTGCCTGGGATTCAGATGCATAGCGGTAAAAGACACACACGCACAAAAGAACAGAACGAGTGAGAAAACACGTTCACGTAGAAACAAAGCAATAGAAGGAAAAGGTTTATGCATGAGAGGCAGTTAGACTTAAACATTCGTGCATGTGGAAAGAAAAGTGCCAACGAGCAAAACAAGCAGAATATAGGTGGTTAATATAGGTGGTTGAAAGCGAGGTCTGGCACAAAGGCGCCGCGTGGGCAACGGTTGCGGTGGCGTGTGGTTGAGTCCGCATGTTAACGTATTAACGTGTGTGCGCATGTGGGTGTATGTCTTTGGACTATGTATACGTGCGCCCACTCATTCGTACACTCAAGCATGCGCTCGATGATTGCGATGGTGGAAGGTTAACGAGTGCATGCATACCTATAGACAGAGACCAGGGGTCAGTGTTGATGAAGGTCATCTGGCCAACTAAGACGAACACAATGGGGTGCGCGAACGAAGAGGCTTGGTATCTATAGTGTAGTTGAGAAAGAGGGAGAGATAGAGAGGTATGCGCGCATAGAGCAGAGAGAACGGGAAGGAAAGAGAAGAAGACGTGTGGGGAGGGTGAGGAGTGGGACAAAGTCAGGCGGTGATAGCAAGAGGGGACGTAGACAGTCAAAAGGAGCGAAGCAAACGAAAGTAGAACAGTAGAAAGAGCGAGGGGACGGGGCTATGAAGACAAACAACAGGCAAGAAAGGGCCCAGACATGGAGTCTTATGTTCATGCAATGTGTGTATGTGTGTGTGTGTGTGTGTGTGTGTGTGTGTGTGTGTGTGTGTGTGTGTGTGTGTGTATGTGTGTGCGTGTGTATGAGTGTCATCTGTTTATGAGAGAATTGCCCTACCTCGCAGACACGATATTAGCAATAGATAACGAGTAGCTTTCCGTTCCTACTCCCAGCTCCGAGTATTGTGCATGGTCGTTTCCAATGAAGAGTCTCACGTAGTATGACTCAGAGGCTAGGGGCGACGGAGAAGACAGAGAAATAGGAGAGGAAGGAGGGAAAGAGAGGAAGGAGAGAGAGAAGAGGATGAAGGATGAGGAAGGCGAGAGTTACGTGAGGAATTGAAAGAGGACTCAGCGGGGGAAGCAAGGACAGAAGCAGGCGAATGCAGATAAGAAAGGGAGTTGGGATCTGATTGCAGATGTGAGAAGTGAGAGGAAGAGGGAAAGTGAGAGGATTGGGAATGGGAGCGATGATCTCCGTGGTCCACTCCACACCAATTCACCGCTCCTCCATCTCCTCCCTCTGTGTCTCCCCCGCTCTCCTTCCCTCCTTTCCCTCCCTCCATCCCCCCACTTTCTTCCTTTCCCTCGTTTTCTCCCATTCCCTTCACCCTCTTCTCCGCCTCTCTCTTGCTACCCTCTATATAATTATGAATAACTTTTCCCACGTCATACACCAGATACTTGTTAATGTCCGTTACTATGAACCCCCCGCTCACTCTTCTCAATTTGAAAGCTCCAGTTCTCTCTGACTCCCTTGATTCCTCTCCTCTTATTCCTATTCCTTCCTCGTTCATCTCCTCTTCCCCTTTGCCTTCCCCTTTGCCCTCTCTTTCCCGCGTCTCCACTCCCTTCAAAGGCAACCCTCTAATTCCCATCGTGTTTCCCTCGAATCCAAGAACTCCCCCTATCACTCCTCCGCAAACGTCTATTGCTGCAAACACTAGCGAATCCCTTCTCCCTTTTCTCCTCCATCCTTGCCCCCTCCCTCCCCTCCCTCCCCTCCCTTTTTCTCTTCTTGGTCTTCTCACCACTCACCACCCCCTCTCCCATCGCAATCTCTCTCTCTGCTCCTCCCTCCTTTCCTCTGTTCCTCTCTACAAAATTTCTCGTCTCATTTAATAGATATCCTCTCTCCATAGACACGTATCTTCTTTCGCTGTTTAAGTATCTTCCTTCTATGTATTTCACTAAAGTTTCTTCCACCAAAATATCTTCCATCGCTTCTTTTCCTTTCCCTTTCCCTCTTCCTTTCTCTCCCTCTGTCTTGCTCTCGCCCTCGCCTATGCTCATGACATCCTCATCCTCTACTCCTCTTCTTTTCCCACTCGCTTCCGCTCCTTCTCCTCTTCCTCCTGCTCGTTCTGCCTCTCCTACTCTTTCCTCCACCTCCATTACCAGCTCATATCCTCTATAATAGCACTCCTTCACATCCTCCTTCTTCCTATGCACAACTCTCCTTTCCCTCTTTTTTTGTAACACTTTCTTTCCATCTGCTTGTGCATCTTTTCCTTCTCTCTCCTCTTGCCCTTTGTCTCGCCCCTTCTCTTTCCCTCTCTCTACTCCAAGTAGAACGTCATCTCCTGCGCCCTCACCCCCTGACTCCTCTCTCCAAACCTCCCTATACTCAACATAATCTTCAGAAATGAACTTGTTCTTCTCTAGTTGTATTGCCCTTACTCTTCCCCCCACTTTCACACTCAACACCATTGTCTCTGGTATCCTCTCTTCATCGTACACCAACTCAAACCCTCCTTTCTCCCATGAATACTCCACATCTCTGCTATCCAAAGAGAATACATCCTCTTGAAGAGCGTGTTCATTGTTTTCATCCATTTGTGTCTCTCCTTCGTCGGTTCTTTCCTTTCTTGATTGCATAATTTCCCTCGCTCTCGTCTTCAGCAACGGAATATTCACGTCCTCTTCCCGGATGAATATTGACACTTCTGAGTTCGATGGAGCATTTAACAAATCTATATAGAATAACTTGATCCACTATCTAAAAACGATGCATCTGTAAGTATGAATAAAAGGAGAACAGCCACTAGCACAAACCATCTCAGCTTGGCCGTTTTTATGGATTGTTGAGGTACTCTTCGCCACATTTCATTCTGTACTATGAAATAATGACGGCAGACAAAAACAAACGCAGTGTATTCTGGAACCTGTAAACGATATTTTAAGGCGTTAGGGTAGTTAGGTATATTTTTAACTGGTGATTATGTTATAACTAGTTCTTCAACAAACTGGGGCACACACCCGTTTCGTATCATTCAAATTGAGAAACAGCTGAATGCAGTCTATTGTATCAGCTTATGGTATGGAGTATTCGACTCATTTCAACGCAATGTGAACATACATTCTATGAGTCTCATGGATTTCCTTGCATTCATTAAAAAAAAAAAAAATGTTTAATGAACCATTCACTTTCAGAACTGCATGTTCTCAAAGAAGAATCAACATGAGGGGCATGATAACACCTCTCGCATTCGATAAATATTTGATTTTTCTATTTCAAAAAATACCGTCAGAACCGACAAAGAGCATCGACTACGGGAATGAATTCTGTAGTCGGCAATCCTCGAGAGGAGGACTGATCTTGCAACCAGTCCACCTCGGCCTCATGCTCAGCCCAATGCCGCTTAAATCATCGTGCGGTAAGAAGGGGTCTATCATTTTTAGAGTAAAAAGATAGGATAGAAATTACTTTAGAAATGAATCCTGAACAAGTAAGATCTCAAGAGACTCACAGTAGTGGATGTGTTAAGTGATCAACAAATAATGTATGCGTCTTATGGTCCTCATTCTTATAAAGTGAATTTTAAAAATGTATAAAAATAAACACGATGCAGGAGAGATTCGAACTCTCGCTCCCGAAGGAACCTCCTTAGCAGGGAGGCACGGTAACCACTGCGCCACTGCACCTAGTTGGCGAGCAGAGAAATTCTAATGTTTTTGTTTGTATTTTAACTTTCTTCGTTCCCCCACTATCATTTGTACCTTTCACTGCAGGAAATGTGTTTTATTTATTTTCTTTGTGTACAAGAAGAGTAGATAATTTCATTAATGAGAGGAAGTCTTGGATTTTTAGCAAGTTGTTTTTAATAATAAATCAAAATAGAAGGCGCACACACTTCAATTCCTATTCGTAATTCGTATCGAATGAGGTTGACAAATGAATGAACGCGTTTAACTAAATCATCGTCACATAGTTTGGCGAGTATGTATACAACGAATACAGAGAGAGAGCCAGGTGTGCTCCAGAATCAAGAAATAAATAAGTTGTTAATAAGAATGTTATCTCGTTAATATGGCAGGTAAAATACATAAATAAACACGAAGGAAATTAAAAAAGAATAAGAGCGGAAAAGTCAAAACACGCGGTTACAGCGTGGATTGACTTCGAATGAAACGTACAAGGAAGAATCGAAAAAAAAAAAGGGGGGGTCAACATTGGAAATAAACAGGTACTTGTTGAATAAACAGTAAGTGAAATGAAATGGAACAAAGGAAAATAAAAGGAGTCTCGTCATCGACTGACAATCCTCCAGATTATGTTTACACCTCAAAGGAGATGCATTAACGAATTAAAAAAAGAAATAGAATAAGACAAAGAAAGAATGGTAGTCAAGACTCGGTTAGCTTCCTTTCGCAGCTCTCAAACCGAGTAAGACCCATTCAATGAGACACTCCCGAATCTTGGTCGCGATAACTATATATATCATAATAATAGAGGGAATCCCTCGCAGCCGAGGCCCTTTGCATTTGTGGGACCTTAGCAAACGATGACGGGAATACAGATCACGTACCCAGTCTGGGAAGTCACGAACACATACTTCTCATTCGCAGAGATGCAAGAAATCTTGAACTTGAGGTGGTTGGAGGATGAAGAGGACTCCTTAACCTTAAAAGAGATTTCTCCATGACGCTACAAGAGAAAGGTCAGAGGAGTTGTAGCAGAAGACGTTTCCATGAACATCTCCGACAAAGATGGTTTTAAATGTGGGGTGGATGAACACGGGCGGACGCATTGGCCTGGAGGTTGGGAAGAAGAAGAGGCACAACTCTCATTGAAGTCAAGTCCACCGCACAGAAGGGAGAGTGGGTGGAGGCTATGTAGACCCTCTTCGTCTCTGCGTCGTACACGATATCGGCGTTGAGGTCTCCGCTTCCACTCGATCCCAGAGATTTGAACTTTGAGAAGAAAGAGGAGGAGGAAGAAGAGGAAGACGAAGAGGAGGTGTGGGTAGCAGAGACAGAGGTGTGAAGAGAGTAAGTCCCGGAAGGCACTCCGTTGACAGCAAGGGACTCGTTTACGAACGTAGAAGAACCGATGCGGAAGCAAGTGAGACACCCATCCATCGCAGGGGTGAATGTGGAGAAGCTCGCGTTGCACGAAGAGTCCGAGGGAGTAGAGGCAGGGGTAGTGAGCTGTTTCGCTTTGCCCAAGTAGGAAAAATCCCACAACTTCAAGAAGAGCTGGCCGTTGTCGGATCCAAGAGTTACCGCAACGGAGGAGGAGGGAGAGAGGAAGGATACAGAGATTCCAGCGGAAGAGTGAGCGTGGGAAACAAATGAAGAGAGGAGACGAGGCAGAGATCTGTCTGCCGCAGCAGGGGAGAAGGAGGGACAGAGGGCGGGATAACATCTGTCTCCACCAGAAGATGAAGGAGAGTACTTGCGCAGAAGCTGCGAAAGTGAGAGCGAGACAGCTGCTCTGGAGGAAGACGGAGAGCGGCAGAGGGACTGGATGATAGTGGAGCGAAGAGAAATAATGTGGTCCATAGCCGACCCACTTGAACACATGTCCAGACACTCCGAAGAGGAAGAAGCGCTGCACTCTAAGGGGGCCGTGTCCAAGCTCAAAGAGGAGGCAGAGGCGGAGGATGATGAGGCGTGGCTTCTGGTTCTGTGGAGGTGGGCTGAAGACTTTCTTCTAGCGATGTCTGCCTTATGAGTAGCTCTGGCAAGCGAGGCAGCGGAGCAGGAGGAGGAGTTGGTGTCGGTGGAGGAAAGGAGGGAGAGGTCCCAGAGGATGAGGAATCCCTTGGCAGACATTCCGATTAAGTATGTTCCGCAGTCAGAGAAGCTCAGACCTACCACTGCGTCATCCTCTGCCAGCATCCAGGTCGAAGACACGGAGGAAGCGGGGGAAGGAGGAGCCGACGAACCAGTGGAGGCAGAGGAGGGGGACGCTCCCAATACTTTGGATTTAGCTTTGAAAAGGGAGGAAATGAGACTCTTCTTGGGAGCAGGGGAAGTCACCGACGCAGCAGGGAGAGAACTGAAGATAGAAGAGGAGGTGGAAGCAGGGGGGACGAATCCAGTCGCGTTGGTGATGTGGGTAACGGGAAGCAGGGAGAGGGGCACAAGCTCACAGATAGGCACGGGCAAGTGGAGGTGGAACAAAAAAACACGGGGAAGGTTGGGGAGGGTGGTGAAGGAGGAAGAGGAAGAGGGAGAAGAGGTAGAGGAGGAGGGGAAGGCTCCTCCATCGAAGAGTTGAGAGAAGTTGGGACAACGCACAGCGACAGCAGTGAGGGGAAGGAAAGGGTGGTTGGAGGAGCATGTGGGGGAGGACGTTGTGATGTGAGAGAAGAGAGGCGATCCACTGCAGAGGAGAAGGGACTCTACCGAGGGAATGTTTTCGATCAACCCTCTCTTCCTCGGGCCCTTCTTCACCCACTCCCAGTCCTCCTTCTTCTTTCTCCCACCCACCTTCTTCCCTCCCGACTTTTCCTCCGCCTCCTCCTCAATCGCTCCCACAGCTGACCCTAGTCTTCTCTCCTTCTCCCCCTCTCTCTGTCAATCTCCCTCTCTTTACCCCTCTGAGTCCTTATGAACCTCGAGTGAAGGGCCTGAGGTGGAGGAGGAGGAGTGGTTGGAAAGAACAGCGGAGTAGATGGGGGGGAAGACGGAGAGAGAGAGGGCCTTGATGAGATCTTTCGTATTCGGGATTACATACTTCGAAGCGTAGGAGGTAGAGAACGTGGAAGAGGACCCAGATGCGTTCGAAGACGAAAGGAGATGACCGTAAGACCCGAAGCTCTCCGAGAGTGTTAGAGAGGTTGTTTCGAGTCCTCTGAGAGCAAGGAGGAGCTTGAGGTTGAGGAGGACGTGTACAACTACCTGGGAGTATATCTTGTTCCACGTGAAGCGAGGGTTTCTCGTCATCGGGAGGAACTTGTACACTGCACATCCTCTGCTATAATAGTTCACGTCGGTGGGCAGGGCAGAAGAAGGACCGAATAGAGAGGGACACAAAGGAGGGACATCACAGTCAGGTTGGGGAGAGGAGCCGACAGAAGAACTGGAGAAGGAAGAAGCAGAAGAAGAAGAAGAAGCAGAGGGAGAGGGCGCGGGCGAAGAGAAAGAAGAGGACGCGGAAAGAGGTACTCGGATAGAGAGGCTTCTGGAATCTGACTCAAAGGAAGCCATAGGAGAAGGAGAAAAAGTGTTGCCCCTCTCCTTCTCCCTCTCCCTCTCCCTCTCCTTCTCCTTCTCTCTGCCTCTCTTCGAGGAGGTCTTTTCCTGGGCAGAGGAGAGGTAAGTTTGTAGTATATGCGAGGAGAGGAAGGGAAGGCAGATGAACCCATCCATGTCGACCAGTCCAATGGTGGAAGGGGTGACGGACAGAGTTCCATCGGGAAGAAGGTCTACGGTGGGGGGCGAGGGGGAGGAAGGGTCTGGAGGATCTCGTGAGAGAGACAATTCACGTTCTGTAGGCGAGAGGTGGCGGAGGCAGTGGAAGTGAGCGAAGTGAGTGAGGAAGAGGACCAGATAGAAGTAGATACGAGATCACACGAAAGGGCGGTCGAAAGAGCGAGCAAAGACACGTTCAAAGAGGAGAGGGGAGTGGGAGCGGGGGAAGCAGAAGAAGACGAAGCAATCGAGTCCTTATCCTTCGAAGCCCTGTCTTTCAGCTCCTTCTCTCTCTCCTCTCTCTGCCTCTGCTCCTCCCTCTGCTCCTCCCTCTCCCTTTCCTCAGCATCGTCGATCATAGACACAGCGGCAGAAAGAGAAGCGAAGCGAGACAGACCGTCGGCACAAGCAACCGAGTCCATTCCTGGGAGCGAAAGGAGGGAGGCAGAGAAGAGGGAGGAGGAGGAAGAGGAAGGGATGCAGGTCAGAGTGATCGCATCAGAGGCCGCAGGGACCACGGGGATTACGATGCCCGTCTTTTTATCGTCCTTCTTCTCCTCCTCTTCTTCTCTCTTCTCCTAGTAGCCAATGCAGAGGAGGCAGGGAGGGAAGAGGATGAAGGGGTCTTTTCCGTCAAAGAGACCTGAAGAAGAGAACAGCATTCACGGAGGGGGTCGAGAGGGGAGGCAAGGGAGAGGGAGGGAGGAGCTTGGTCTTCGTCCTCCTCCTCTTCTTCCCTCCTCTCCTCGCCCTCCCCTCCCTGTTCTCCCACCTTCGGGGTGAAGGGGGACCCTCTGTAAAATGAGGGAGTGGGAGGCGCAGGGGAAGACAAAACTGAACTGGAAGATATGAGGCGAGACTCCTTCTTCTTCTCCTTCGCAGTCTCCTTGTTGAGAAGAGAGGAGGCGATGAGGGGAGTGGTGAGTGCGACGAAGGAGGGGATGGAAAGGGAGTAGAGGGGAACTTGTTCGGCACAAGAAGGAATGGACGCAGTGGAGAGGGTGGTAGAAGAAACAGACGAAGAAAGCGTGGTGCGGTAGAACTTCCTGATCCAAGCGATCGCGAGGGTAGAGAGGGCGACCGATTCCCTCCTCCTCAAGAAGAAAGAGACGAGGGAGTCTCTTAGCCAAGTAGGGGAAGGACCAGGGGGAGAGGGAGGGGGTGTGCCGGGCGAAGCGGGGGAGAAGGGGATGTCGAGGCCAGAGGAAGCGATCAGGTAAGCTGACAGGGAAGACGAGAGGGAGGAGGGCAGGGGGTAGGAGGGGAGTCTGGGTCTGCGAGAGAGAATGGAGAGGAGGGTGTCGGACGGGTTCGAGTGGACGAGGAGAGACCTAGAAATGAATAGTCCACCCCACACTCCACTGCACTCTGCCTCTTCCCACCAGTCCAGTCCAGTCATATCTGTCTTCTTCGCAGCTGCCCTCTTCCCCTTCTTTCCCTTCCTCATTCCCACTCCTTGTCCTCCAGCCTCCCATGCGTCTCCCTGTCCCTCTCCCCCTGCCTCCTCGAATGGAGAGCAGGACCCACTCATGTTGGAAAAAGGACTGGCGGAGCGTCTCTTTGCCTCAGAGGAGTAGGACGAGTAAATGGACGACGCGAAAGGGAGCGAGGGACCCTTGATGTTAGTTGAGGCAGTGAATCCGTATCCTCCGCTACCTGCCCCCGCACCCAAGTCGAAGAGACGGGAAGAGAAACCCATCGCTAGTCCATCGGAATAGGGGACGGAGTACTTGTCGGGGAACACGCTGAAGCTTCCATTGCAGAACAAGCACTGCTCATCCTTCTGGTCCTCACACTCTCCCTCTCTGCACTCGCTCTCTTCCTCCTTATCACAGCTCCTGTATCCGCACTCACAGTCCTCTTGATACTTGCAACAGCAGCAGTCGTCCTCGGTGCAGTCCGTCACAGAGGAAGAGGAAGAGGAAGCAGCGGAGGAAGAAGAGGAAGAGGAAGAGGAAGAGGAAGAGGAAGAGGATAAAGCCTTCTCTGTCGCCCTCTTCTTGGCTCTAGCCTTTTCTACTAGCCCGAGTGTTCTATATTGCGTAGCAACGGCAGATGCAGACACTGCGTATGTTGAGTAGGCAGAGAGAGAAATTTGTTCTCCGGAAGAAGCGAAGGAGGCGGCGACGCTAGTGGGGGCAGTGGTGGAGTTAAAGGAAGCGACATCGGACGAAGCAGCCATAGCGTATGCCCAATAGGCCCAGTGCTTCTCACAACACAAGTCATGCCTCAACCCCCTCGTCTGGCCGTTCCTTCTTTTCCCTCTTCCACCCGCTTTCCTTCCCTTTTCTTCCACCTCACCTTCTGTGAAAGCGCGAGCGGGTCCCAACGCAGAAGATATTTTGGAGAGGGAGTTGGAGGCATTGACAGTCCTGGCTAGTGCAGAGTTGGCGAACCAAGTCTCTCTGGTGTGCACAGCTACTTCCAAAGCCCTTGTGGCGGCGGTGAGATCGTGGGAGGAAGTCTTGTTGGCGTAGGCAGGCGCAGAGGAAGCAGCAGAGGAAGATGAAGAAGCAGGGGTAGAGGACTCGTTCCTCCTCCTCTTCGACTCTTCCGATCCCCCTGAAGTGAAGACCTGGATACCCGATTCGTCTGGAGAGGGAGAACCCCATCTAATGAGAGCTAGAACTGAGTCAAGTGAGATTTCTCTAACTCCTGAGCTGTGAGTGTACACTTGGACCATGTCAGTAGAAGCCACGCGGTGGGGTACCGCCTTCAATGCAGCTGAACTCGCAGAAGCAGCGAGGAGGGCAGAGGAGGAGGGGGTGGGGAGCGAAGGAATAGGGCGATTGGAGGCAGCGCTAGCGAGAGCAGCGTTCGAGGAGATCACCGCGGATGCCATCTTCTCTGTGTCTGGCCCGTAAATAAGGATCGGGGGAAGGAACTTGAGACTGCCAGGGACTTCATTTTTGGATGATTGATCAGTCCTAGAAGTCTGTTTCTGGGCAATCGAAACAGAGGGAGAGGAAGGGGTGGATGAGGACGAAGGAGATGTGGGAGGGGAAGAGGATGGAGAGTTGACTCCCCACGGGGAAGGTGAGGGAGAAGGAGAAGGAGCGGGGGATCCGGAGAAGTATGGATTCTTCTTTATGGGCCTGCTATTGCTATTCTCTCCCGAGCCACTGTTTCCGTCTGAGGCATAGTCAGTGAAGTATTTCGAGATCGGTAGGGTCTTAGGAAGGGCCCCCACCATTGCAACTGCAGCAGCTGCGTTCGGATTGACCCTCGCTCTGTTGTACGAGAACTCTGGGGGAATGGATGAAGCGGAACACCCAATCAAGGCGAGGATGTCCCTCACGAGCAAGACTCCCTGGTTGTGCATCGCCATTTCCAAGAAGAACAGTTTGGCTGCGTGCACATCCATCACAGGAACAACGCACAGGGGTTGTAACAGCTGCAGTGCTGGGAACACGACGCACCTCTCTCCCTCTCCACCGACGGTGAAGGAAACGGCGGAGGGTCCGTACTTTCCCTGGTTCACTCTGTTAGGGTTCAGAACAAAGGCTTGGTCCTGGTCTTCCTGATCTTCCGCTGGCATCGCGATCGAGTCCATCCTCTTCTTCGCCACGACAGTGTTGCGGAGGGAGAGAGAGAAGAGAGACCAGGTACGAGTGGATTCGTAGCAAGACGCGACCGATACGCACCTCAGAGCTTCTCTGATCAGTCTCGAAGTAACGCTTCCAGCGAAAGCATCAGGGGAATCGAGGAGGAGGGAGGCAAGGGGTTCGTACACTCCCGATATGCGGTCGTGAAGGGCGCAGAGGAGCCTGTTGATGAAGAGAGCTTGTCCCGTAGCCACCCACTCGCTGGCCAGGTACCTCAGCTTCAGGGTCTCTCTCGTCAAGGCCTCTTCGACTCTCTTGGTCTCTGCCTTTGCCTGGATGTCGATAGATGCATTTACCTCAGCAGTGGAAGGAACCCTCCAGTCCGCAATGCAGGTCCCTGGGGGGCGAGTGCTCAGCGCCGCCTTGTAGAGGTCAGTCTTCACCGACGAACGCACCAAGTCCAACTCCTCCGCCCTCTTCGCCCTCTTCGTCGCCTCGTCTTCCTTCTTCTCGTTCTCTTTCGCATCGGAGGGAGACTCGAGGGCGGAACGAAGGACGGAAGCGAGGGAAGCGGAAGGAGAGGAAGAAACTAGGACGTCCGAAGACGACGCCGTTACGTTTGCGTTTGAAGCAGCTGCAGTGGTGTGGAGGTATGCAGAGAGCCCGAGCGAAGATGTGGACGAGGAAGAGGGAGAAGAGTACGCAGAGGGGTTCGCAGGAGTTTGCCAGGGCACAAGAGCAGAAGGAATTCCGACGTGGATGGGGTGGAGGAGTGAGTGCACGGCTCTGATATTGGACTGGGATATCACGATAAAGCAGTCACAAAGGTCACAGATCATGTACAAAACAGCAAACAAGGGCCTGATCGTCTCAGGAAGCAACTGCAGCAGAAGCATAGGGGGCACACTCGCATCCTCCTCCTTCTTATCGGTGGCACTGTCCTCATTCGCGGCAGATCCTCCCTTTCTTAGAGGAAACACTGCTCGGAAGTGGAGAGGAAGCACCGAGGACACTAGCTTCTGGAGGATCAGCGTAGCGTCGAATCTGATGTCAACACAGAAGGAGAAGGACCGGGGGGATCTGAAAACAGAGGCAGTAGTCTCCACAGTCTTGGAGACGTTGGAGATCAGGGAATTAAGGACTCTGCTGTAATGAATGAAGAGAGCTGAGAGGGGGTTGCCGAAGGGAGACACAGTGCGCAACGCATGAGCCCAGCAGGGAAGAGAAGAGGGCTGGTTCAAAGTAAAGTGGGAGGAGGATGACGAAAACGTTGGAGAGAACACTGGGGTGGATGCGGAGGGGAGGAGCGAGGGCGAAGAGGAGGGGGACAGTCCGATCGTCTTGTACTTAGGGAGGTTACATTCCGGAGGAGGGGAGATCGGGATCGAAGGGGTGGGGGAGGCAGTGTCGTGGGAAAGAAGAATAGCCACCCTGCGGAAGAGGACCAGTCTCCAGAGCAGGAGGAGAAGAGACGAGCAAGAGTTTGAGTAGGAGTAGGTGCCGTCTTTCGAGAGAACAGACTTGAAGGAGCGGACGAGGAAGGAGGGGGGAATCCCTGGACAATAGCAGAGCACTCGGTGAGGGACGAGGGGATGAAAACAGCTGGATTGGAAACGAAGGTGGGAAGGACAGTGGAGGTAGAGTCCTGGTAGGGAGCGTATACTCTCCACTGCAACACACTCCTCACGCACTGCGAGGCTATCCTCTCGACGAGGGAAGAGATGAAGCCATCGAAGAACGTGCAGGGGGAGGGAGAACAGAAGGAGGAGTGTGTAGAAGGAGTCGAGAAGGTGAAGGAGACAGAGACTGAGGAGGGGGAGGAGGGGGAAGAAGGAGGGTGGGGACGGTTTCCAACTGACACAAATCCAGGTTGAGTTACCTGGAGAATGGCCGAGATCAGGTTCTTAGAAAGGAGAGAAGAAGGGGAAGGCACAGAGGAGGGTGCTGAGAGGGAGGGCGAAGAGGAGGGTTTGTCCGTTCTCAAGGGTTGAATGGAGTGGAGCACTGCCCTAGACCTAGTGAATGCCTCCCTCGCGTCGATGGATCCACACCCACACCCAACCACTCTCACCCTCTCCGCTTCGTTCATCCTTTCCCATCCCTTCGCCTTCGACCCCACATACAGATCGAGAGGGGAAACACGGATCAATCCCTGGTCCGCACCCATCTCTCCCTCTGCCTCTGCCTCTGCTTCAGCCTCTGAGTCGCCCTGAGTGGGGTCCACCTCCAAATCAATGTCGTCCGTATCTACCCCACAGTCGGAGAGAGTGGACAACACAGACATATCTCCGTACGCGTTGCTTGAGATCGCCACCACTCCCCTCACTCTCGCAGCTGCCCTTCCGATGAGAGCCCAGGAGAGCAGGAGGGAGGATGAGGAGGAAGATGACGAGGAAGAACAAAAAGAAGACGAAGAGCGAGGGAAGAGGAGGGAGGGAGGCTCTTGTGAGCAAGTGAGAGGGTTCTTTGCCTTAGATCCAATGGGGGAACGAATGAATGGGTAAGCGATGAACGGTGAATCGGAGGAGGCGAGGGAGAAGGAAGAGGTGTAGCAGAGGGTGGAGAGGAGGGAGAGGGAGAACGGAGTCGCAACGAAGAGGCAGTGTTTGGGGAAAGGAATCAGAGACAGAGTCTCCACCTGTCCCTCTCCTCTGCACTCCCCTCCGCTCTCCCCTTGCACATTCACACGACCTTTCTCCTCCCTCTTGTTAACGGGGGAGAGAGGAAGCAGAGGGGGAGGGGAAGTGGAGGAAACGACCTCTCTCCACTCGGAGTAGGCAGAGAAGAAGGATGAAGAGAGGAGGATGGGCGAGGGAGAAGGAGCGGTTAGCTTCTTAGCCTCTATTACTTGGGCCTTGAGCGCAAGAGAGAAGGCGTGGGGGTGTAAAGAGACGAAGGAGGAGGAGGGGGAGGGAAGGACAGAAGGCGGAATTCGCCATGCAGAGTAAGAGCGAAAGGAAGTGAGCTCCGTTCCACTCTGCTATTCCAGGAACAACTCGGGTCCACCACAGCCAAGGTATGGAGAGGAGAGCAGATGAGGAGAGAGAGGATGCGGAGGAGGTGGTAGGGGGGATAGCAGAGGGGGAGAAGGGGACAGCAGGATTAGCTGTGAGTCTATCGAATGAGAGGAATGCAGAGGAAGATCTCATGGAGGAGGAGAAGGTTCTGGAGATCGCTTTGGTAGACTCAACGACATGGAGGGGGTGGGTGGAAAGGACGGACGCGTGGGAGGGCCAGAAGGAAAGGCACGTCCTCTCCACCACCCAGCTCACTTCTCTCTCGCTCCACCAGGGCAGCACCACGTGACCACTGTACTTGCTTCCTGCGATCCTGAGTTTGTTGAGTAGTCCCCATCTGCACGTTCCATCCGCTCCTCTGAGCCCAGCGCCTAGGACCTTGGTGTACTCGTCGAGTGTCTTCTTGAGGATGTCCGATACTCCCTCAGACGAAGAGGTAGTGGGGGAGGAAGAGGACAGCGTAGAGGAGGGCGAAAACAGGCACTGGATATTCAGAGCCACGGTCTCTGCTGCGAGGGAAATGGCTGAGGACTTGGAGGCGGAGGAGGAAAGGAGGTCGGAGAAGAGGAGGCGAGGAGTGTTGTCGATTGGCATGTACTTAGATACGATCAAACAGTCTCCCTCCAGTTCAACATTTCCGCTTCCCCCACGAGAAGAGGAGGCGGGGGCAGAAAACACAGGAGCAGAGGACTCCGTTTTAGGGGGTGTATACGAAACATCGAGGAGCCTAGCGATGAAGAGAGCAAGAGAGTCATCTCCCAATTGTCTCCTCAAAACCCTCAGAGCCTGTGAAGGTTTTCCCGCCAAAAGGAAGAACCCAGCAGAAGGACTGATCCTCCTCTTTCCAATCAGAGCAAAGGCATTGGACTCGGCACTCTCTCTCTTGGAGGCATCAGCGACGAAGTCCGAGCGGAAGAAGTCAACAGCCTTCTTCATCGAAGTGTCTCTCTGCAGGGCCGCTAAGAGCATGGGCTTTTGGTTCGAGGCAAGGTGCCAAAGGACCACACTCGAAGCAGATTCAGTTGCCTTGAAGGTGTTCGCAGCGATCGCAGATGAGACAGACTTGAGAAGAGAAGCGCCGGGGGAAGAGGCAGATGACCAGGAACAGGACCAGGCACTCTCGATATGAGAAGACAGGAGAGAGGGGGAAGAGACCGCAGAAGGTTGCAGAGGGAGGGGGAGAGGGGAAGGGGGACAGAGGGCGAGAAGGACGAGGGCGAGAGAAGTGTTTCTGATGTAGGGCCAGGATACAGAAGATATCGTGGCAAAGGAATCGTCGGTGTTCTCGTTGGCATTGACGGAAGATCCGTAGGAGGGGACTGAGGGCTTGTTCTCCTTGTTCTTGAAGGCGTTGATGAGGGAGATGTAGGGATAGCGGTCGAGGAAGGCCTCGGAAGTCATTGTTGAAGCAACCGCCTCCGGGTGAGAGCAGTTAACTCCGAAACTAGCGTGATGATGGGGGAGGGAGGGGGAAGCCAGAACGAGGTACGAGAAGAGAGAGATCGAGAGGGACGGAGTCAAAGAGTGCGTGGCGTCTAGCGCAGCAGAGGAGGCAGATGAAGCGAGAGAGGACAGGCCAAGAGAAGAGGCAGCGAAGGAGAGTGCGTGGAGGTCCTCGCATGCCCTCCTTCTGCTCACTACCTCCTCTGGTCTCTTCACTGTCTGGGGTGCTCCTGCCCTTCCCCTTGCACCCACCCCCGAGTAGAAGGAGGAGGAAGATAGTGGAGCAGAAGCAGAAGAGGCAGCAGAGGCCTTGGGAAGGATAGAGTCGAACATGTCTCCCCTAAGGAGAGAAGACAGGGATCGGAGGAGGGCGGGGGAGGTGTCCGAGAGGACTGAGAGGTTCGTGTTGTGCTTGAGGTTGTTGATACACATGTGGGTCCTCACAAAGAAGAGGAAAGTAGCGGATGCCTCGTCCCACTGCATTGAGCTATTCGAAGATGTGAATTGGTTCACCAGCAGAGTATTGGGAAGCCCTGTTTCTTCTGTTGCGCTTCCCTTCGTCCCAGCCTTCATCCCGAACGAAGAGGAGGCAGACGAAGAAGACGAAGGAGAGGGGTAAACGCAGTCTCTGGCCATGAATGTGACGGTGGCAGCGGCAGCGCAAAGACAGGAAAGAATAAGAGCATCGGCGGGGGCCATTCCGACGACCAAGAGGGCGACTGCCCCAGGGTCGTAGCTCTCACTTCCCACAACCGCCCTAGTCACGGTTGAAGGAAGCAATACCGAGGAAGAAGAATGAGATGCGGAATCGGAGGCGGACGAGGAGGATGCGGAGGAGGAGGATGCCAGAATCACGTCGAGTGAATTATCCTTCTTCTCTTCAGTGGGAACAACAGACAAGACTTGGGGAATTCCCAGGTCCTCTTTGTCTTTCACCGAAGTGGAGTCGTCCTCCGTCTCTCCCTCTCCCTCCCTCTCATCGAACAATCCTCTCTCCTTTCCTGCCTCTGCCTCCACCCTGGGTCCCCTCGCCAACACCTCCAAGTCGGAGAGGGCGGTGAGGTTTCCGATGAAGAGGCGAGAAGCGAGGGAAAGGAAGTGAGGGGAGGGTGGGCCAAACTGAGAAGAGGAGAGAGAGATGTCCGATACACAGGGAAGAGATGAAACTGCGGTCGAGGAAGAAGAGGCTCCGTGGGCTGAAGATGCGGCGAAGGAGCCCCAGACCTCCGAGGAGGAGAGTGAATGCGCAGGCAGGTAAAGGAGAGAACGAAGCAATGCCTCTGCTGTGAGTGCAGGGGAAGGGGGGCGGAAGATGAAGAAGACGAAGAAGAAGACGAAGAAGAGGAAGAAGAAGACTTCTTTGCAACGGGTTTTACCTCTTGCTCCTCCTCTTCTTCTTCATCGCTACTGTCGTCTCCTCCAAATCCGAACGAAGACATATCGAACCCCCCGTCGTTCTTTTTTTCCTTCTCCTTCTTCTCGCTCTTCTTCACCACTACCTTCTGGACCTCTTCTTCCTCATCCTCATCTTCATCCTCGTCGCTATCGTCTCCTCCAAATCCAAACGAAGACATGTCGAATCCTCCGTTGTTCGTGGCTGGTTTCTTGATCTTTTCCTTTTTCTCCTTCTTGGCAGGAACAATGACCTGCTCCTCCTCCTCCTCATCTTCCTCCTCCTCATCCTCATCCTCGTCGCTGTCGTCTCCTCCGAAGCCAAAGGAGGACATATCGAACCCCCCATTGCTTTGTGCAGGCTTTTTGGCCTTTTTCTCCTTCTTGGTTTTCTCCTTTATCTTCGCTACAACTTTCTTGGGCTTTACCTTCTCCTCCTCCTCCTCCTCACTGCTCTCATCCCCTCCGAACCCAAACGAAGACATGTCAAATCCTCCGTTGCTGGTGGCCTTCTTTTCCTTGGGTTTCGCCTCTTCTTCTTCCTCCTCATCCTCGTCCTCATCCTCATCTTCGTCATATTCCTCCTCTTCCTCCTCTTCCTCGTCCTCGTCCTCGTCCTCGTCGCTATCGTCTCCTCCAAATCCGAAGGAAGACATATCGAATCCTCCATTGCTCTTGGCGGGTGCCTTTTCCTTCTTCTGCTTAACAGCCTTTTTAACTTTCTTCACTGCCTTTCTGGGCTTTTTTCCCTTCTTCTGCCTCCTCTGCTCCTCGTCCAAGAGTTTCTTGTTCTTCGCTTCCTCTCTCTCCATATCTTCTCTTAGCTCCTTTTCAGCCACGATCGCCAACCTCAGTTGCCTCACGAACAAATGGTCATCTGCTGCTATGGAGCACGAAGATCCAAACGAGGAAGAAAGTAAAGAAAGCGAGGAGGTGGCGGGGGCAGGGTAGGCCGATGTGGGAGAGGAAGGGTGGACGGAAGAGAAGGAGGATGAGGTAGACGAAGGCGAGGGGAGGCATGGGGATCCCTGAGAAGAGGCAATGGCATTGATAGCGAAGAGAAGGAGGTCCGAATCATTCGACCATCCCTCTCCATACCACTCCACATGGGTCCTCCTCTCCCTCCCTTCTCTCGCCTCCCTCTCCTTCTTCCACCTTCGGCCTCCCTTCTTACCACCCAAAGGAAGAGCAGAGGCAGAAGAAGAGGAAGAAGAGTAGGTAGGATATGCCTGGTATGTCCTCAGCATCCTTCTGGCAATAAGAGCTGCGGCGGAGGAGAGGAGCGCGATGGCAGAGGGGAGATCCCCCTCTCTGCGAGAGAGAAGACGACCCTTGGATGCCACCAGGAGTGTCCTCCGAAGCTTTCAGTTACTGCGACTGATGGATCCACCTTAGCATTCGAGACCCAGGGGGAAATGAACCCGGGGGAAGAGGACGAAGGGGGAGGAGAGGGGAAGATGAGGACTGCTTGATCGATGAAGCAGGAGAGGAAGAGGAAGAGGGTAGAGAAGACAGGGCAGGGAAGGATGGGGGAGGGGACGAAGAGGAGGGGTCGGAAAGGAAGAGTCTGGGCTTGAGAGAGAAGAAGGGAACAGTCAATACGTCAGCAAGAGTCATTGCTTGGCAAAGCACATCAAGGGTACTTGCAGACGAAGATGAGGAACAGGATGAGGAAGCGAAGGAAGAGGATAAACGAGACTCCACACATGCGGAGGAGTGACAGAAGGAGTGAGATGAGGTAGAACCATACAAAATGAGAACTCCGAACGGGTCTCCGGGGTAAACAGAAGAGGAAAGGGAAGGGGGATGGGTGCAAAGGGAGAGGACAGAGACGTTGTGGGGGGGTACAAGGGGGAGCACCCTTCCTCTCCACCCTCCCAGGCCCACTCCGACGTAGTGGTCTTCTACGATCCTAGGCATTCTAGAGGGGGGAGAAGAGCATTCAGTTCAGACGAAGTGGGAGAAGCAGAGGAGGAAGCAGCTGAGGAAGAAAGAGGCGCAGCGTTGAAATTGTTGACGAAGAGGGAGGGGTTGGAGAGCACAAGGTCTGTATCGGAGGAGAGGATGGGAGTGGTGAGGGCAGTCAAGAGACGATCGCTCATTAGCTGACGTATGCTCACCTTTACCTTCCTCTCCTCAGAGGACGAGAGAGCGCGTGATGATAAAGGCGAAGCAGAGGAGAGCAAGGCCTGGGAGATCTCTGCCGAGTCAGGGAAGAGGGAGGAGGCGTAGGGGAAAGAGGAAGCGGAGGTAGGGATGGAGGAGGAAGCGTTTGAGGCGGAGGGGATGAAGCGGAGGGAGGTGTCTGACTCCTCCGCAAGAGAGTCGGAGAGGGAGGAAGAGAGGGAGAGAGTGGACCCATAGACTGGGAGGGAGGAGGGATAGAACCCACTCGAATATTCAACAACGACGAAGACATCGCAGGAGGAGGAAGCGGGAGAAGAGGAGGATGCCTTAGAAGACGAGGAAGGGGTGAAAAGAGAGAGGGGGTTGTGGAGGGCCACAAGGAGAGAAGGCTTGGAGGAGGGTACGGGAACAAAGGAGAAGCTTCTCACGAGAGGTAGCACAGACACCACAGAGAAGGAGAGAGACGCGGAGGAACACTCCAACAAGCAAAGGGTTCCAGAGGAAGAGGGTGCAGAAGAGGAGGTGGAGGAGGAAGGTACCGAAGAAGGCGAACCAGAGGACGAAGAGGAGAGGGGGTGGAGAAGTAAAGAGCTGCATGGAGTGGCCCGCACATGGAGAGAGAGACAAATGCATTGACTTGTCCCTCTTCGTTGGTTGGTACAGGGGTAAAGGACCTAGCGCAGAAGGAGGCATCGAGGGAGTGGAGCGAGGGCTGGAAGGGAGAGGGGGAGGCAGAAGAGAGAGGGGAAAGGAAGGAAGGAGAGGGAGAAGCAGGGGGCAGAGGGGGCTCCACTGCGAACGAGTCCAGGTCTCCTGTCTCTGAAAGGGCGAGCAGCACAACCGAGTATTGAGAAGTGGTCGAGAGGGGAGAGTTTAGGAGAGAGATAGACTCGGGAAGGGGAGACGAACAGGAGCAAGCAGAGGAAGGAGAAGAAGAAGAGGGAGAAGAAGATGAAGAGGACGAGGGAGTGCAGGTGCAAGAGACGTTGGAAGATGCGGTGGATTTGAGACAGATAGACAACGCAGTAGAGACGTAGCGAGAGGAGGAAGGGGAGGGTGTGGAAGAGGAGGACGAGGAGGGGGTAGGGGGAGAGAGAGGGGTGAGAGGGGAAGCTTGAGACTGGCGTAAGAAAGGACGAAACCCTTGGTTTCGATGGGAGAAGCAGAAGAGGGGTATGAGGAAGGCGAGGAAAGGGGTTTAGAGGAATCCGAGGAGGAGGAATGAGAGGAGGAAGAGATTATGGCTGCCCTTGTCTTTGCGGATTGCACGGAGTCAACTGCAGTGAGGGGAATCCAAGTGGGAAGGGAGGCAGCACAGTCAGGGGAGGAGAAGGACGAGGAGAAAGAGGAGGTGTAGGAAGAGGAAGAATAGGAAGGAGAGGATTGGAAGGAGGGGGAGGAGGAGGAGTTTCTCTGCGAAAGAAACGACTCGTATGAGCGGTGGAGGTTGGAGGGAGATCGGACTCGGATGCACTGCAGTCCACTCTCCCATCCCACCCACACATCGAGTACTGTGTCCAGTTGTCTCTCTCCTGAGGGAGAGGAGGATGCGCACGACTCGGGCGAGGAGGACGAAGAAGAGGGTGAGGAGGAGGAGGAAGAAGAAGACAAGGCGGGGTCTGAGGAGGAGGAAGGGATGGAGGAGAGTGTATGCGAGTGAGACGAGTAGGAGGGTGAATCGATGGAAGAACATTTGATCGATTGAATAGAAAGAGGAGCTCCCTCCATTCCATCTGATATCCCCACTCTCATGAGTCTGTTCCACTTTCCATCCGTAAACGTGACCATCTCCAGCACCCACTCCACGTCCTCTCCCTCTACCTCTCTGTTTCCCTTTTCGTCGCTCTCTGCCCCAGTCCCTCCCTCTGCTCGCCTCTCTTTCTGAGGATAGTTCTTCGTCTCCGCCTCGTCTCCTTTATATTCCCCCACAGTGATATATCCGAGGAGGAGGAGAGTGGGGGCAGTAGCGATGGAGAGGAGAGAGGAGTCGGATGTGGGGACATTTTCGATGTCTACCCAGCTGCTCTTTGTGTACACTGCTCTCTGCATGAGTCTTCCCACTCTCTCCAGCCCTCCACTGAACGTCACCGAAGCGTAGTCCTCTGCATAAAATGAAGCGGAGGTGGACGAAGAGGAGGAAGCGGGGGAGGAGGAAGAGGAGGGATACTGCTCAGGAATGGACTTGGGGTTGGAGAAGAGAGCTCTTCGGATGACAGAGGGCGAGAGAGTGGAATGCGTTGAGGAGGAGGCACCTGAGTTGCTAGAGCGATGAGAGGGTTTGACGAAAGGTCCCATGAAGCCCTGCACTTGCCCTCCGTCTCCTCCCGCACCCCCTCCCATCACCCTCACCACTCCGTTACCGTCCACAATAGCACTCAGGGGAAGCGAAGGGTGGGCACTCGTGTGCGAGTAAGTCCAAGAGGGGAGCTGGGAGCAAGAGCAGGAGGGAGAAGGGGAGGAAGAACGCAGAGAAGAGGAATCTGCTAAGGCGGAAGGAGAGGCAGCAGAGGAGGGGGAGGAAGAGGAAGAATCGATATGCTTGGGATAGGAGATGGAACCAGGAACAGGGCGGATGGGGAGGGGGGACCTCCTGCTACGGAAGAGCTGATGATGTCCCACTGGATAGAGGGGGGGCGACAGAGGAAGAGAACGAAGTCAAAGGCAGGGTAGAGGGGGTGCGGTAGAGAGAAGAAGCAGACCTTCCCAGAGATGAAGTCGAAGCGAGGGAGGAGCCGAGGGAAGGCGTCGAGGAGAGGGAGGAGGGATAGGAAGAGAGAGAGGAGGGGTAGGAGGAGAGGGAGGAGGAGTAGGAAGAGGGGGAAGCACAGCAGCGATGGACTTGGCCGCGACTGAGGAAGAGACTCCTGCCATCGAAGCTATTCTCTGTACCTGTGCGGGATCAAGAGGACAGCAAATCCCACTCCCACTGCCCAGAGCGTCAGAGGATGAGGAGAGGAGGAGAGAGGAGGAAGGATCGTTGGCGTCTGCTGTTCTCCTGCGCTCCTGTTCCCTGTGGAAGAGGGTGTGCTGTTGTAGCTCCAGCTGCCTCTTTGTTTCAGCGGAAATCCTCTCTGGAGAGAGTGCGTCCAGGGCAGAAAAGACGAAGTCCGAGGGAGTGGGAAGGGAGGGATCAGTGAGATCTGCGAAGAGGAGGAAGGGAGAGGCAGAAGCCTTGGCGGAGACTAGAGCAATGTCAGACATCACCTCTGCAGCGCTCAACACCAAAGCCATTTGCTTGAAGCCAGAGCTGTGAGAGGAAGAGGAAGAAGAAGAGGAAGAAGAAGAGGAGGAAGAAGACTTGGATAGCGAAGGGTGGTAGGAGATGGAAGATGAGGGAGAACAAGCCTTCCAGATCGACTCCTGAGTAACGGAAATAACAGCTGATAGGGCGCCAAACTGGACAGGGACTGGGTTGGACACGAGAGACGAGCAAGGAGAGGGAGAGGAGGGTGGTACGTCAACAGCGGAAGAGGAGGAAGCGGAGGAGGAGGCGGAAGAGGAAGAGGAGGAGGAAGAAGAGGGGTCGTAGGTGATGGTGGGGGGGGTGTCATGTGGCATAGAGGGAGCCGCAGAGTAGAAGAGGAGGTGTTGGTCAGGTGTGTTGGGGAGGGGGAGTAGAAGGGAGGGATCACATATGAGAGAGACTCAGAGCGGTGGATGGAAGACGAAGAAGCGAAGGTGGAGGAGCAGGAGGAGGAAGAAGGCATCAGGATGGCGGTGCGAGCAGTATGTTCGGTTCCCCACGTAACTCGGAGGAATGCCCCGACAGAAGATAGGGTGTTGTCCTTTGCACTGCCCACGAACGACGAACGGATCAGTGGGACAGAAGAACCGCTCAGGGACACAGATAGCCAGCCCACGCCTCTTCCTCCACTGAGTCCTCGCCTAGGCTTCCTCCTTTCTCCCATTCTGTCAACAGAATACCTCCTTCCGCTCACAGACTTTGTTCTCCTCCTCTCCTCTGCCTCTCCCTCTCTCGTCTTCTCTCCTCCTGCTCTCTCGGACTCTACACCTCCCTCTTGGGGAAGGGGGTGGGAGTAGGAGACCCGGGAGGAAGAGGAGGAAGGGAAGGAAGAAGGTCCAGCGGGGGAGAAGGAGGAGGCGAAAGATGACTGGTCATATGATGAGTGAGAGTGGAACAAGGACTTAGAGACGAAACAGGCGAGGGGAGTCGAGAGGGAGAAGACGTGAGCGCAGGGGATGCACGTGGAAGGGATGGACAGTAGCGAAGCATCCATGTAAGTCCCCACCTCTCCCTCTCCAGTGTCAATTGCTCCCCCAGACATCCAGATCCGATCGTCTGTCTCTTCCTCCTCCGACCCCTCTTCCTCCGCATCCTCTCCCTCCTCTCGTCCTCCGTCTCTCTCGTGCTCGTTCTCCTTTCCCTTGACCTCTTCCCTCCCTACCCCTTGGGAAGACTTGGATGAAGGAGGGAGGGAAACAGAAGAGGTAGAAGACAAAGAGTCCTTGATAGCAGCGTTTGCATTCGAGGAGTTATTCTGGTTGCTGCTAAAGTTAGAGGTGGTGTTACCCGCACTAGTACTACTACTGCTGCCGTTGTTGCTGCTTCCATTGTTGTTATCTTGAGGAGTATCGTCAGATGGGTTCTCGTTTCTTTTCGACGTCGCAATCGCCCATCCACGGAGAAGTCCGTTGGAGTTGACTGTGCACACCCAGAGGCCGTCTGTAACGCCGGGGGTGGACGGGAAGGGGAGTGAAACGTCTCTCCAATTGTAGCAGAGGGAGAGGGGGAGGTAGTCGGAGGAGTTGAGGGAGAGAGATGACACGGCGGGGGAGGAAGAGGAAGGCGCGGAGGAGGAAGTGGAAGGTGCGGAGGAGGAAGAGGATAGGGAGGAGAGGGAAAAGGCGGAGGAGAGATATGAGTCATCAGCGAGGTATCTTTTGAACTGGAGGTACCTAGCAGATGCGATAGAGGGCACTTGGATGCCAGACACTGAGGCCGCAGAGGCGGAGGAGTCGCAGAAGATTTCTACCCAAGAGCAGTCGCAGAGGAGGGAGAGGCGGTCCACGTCAAGACTGACCTCTGTGTCCACTCGGCCCACTCCATATGCATAGCCACTCCCCCGAGTCCTCCCCTTCCCGGAAGAGAGGGTGAGGGAGGGAGACGAAGAAGACGAGGAGAAAGAGGAGGAAGAGGTGGAGGAGGAATAAGAGAGGGGTTGTTTGCTGTTAGTGATGGCTCTGTCTACAACCCCAGAGAGAGAGGAGGGTCCGCTCACTGATATTCCATTGAAGATCTTATAGAGCGAGGCCGAAGAGGTTGACGAAACAGCCGAGGGAGGAACAGTATACGTGAAAGAAAAGGAAGAGGAGGCAGCGGAGGCAGAGGAGAGGGCGAGGTTGGTCTGAGTGAGGATGTCCTGGAAGTGATACTCCGTATCCTGAGGTCTATTCCTCTGCCCCCCCTTGCTCCCCTCCTCCTCTCCCTCCTAACGTATTCATCCAGCTCGACTGCCTTCGCAGACAACAATGCTTCTCTCACCACGTTTCCAGCGTTTGTCAAAACACATACTCCTGCACTTCCGTCGCCGTCCTCCTCCTCCGCCCCACACACTCTTCCCCCCTTCTCCTAGCCTTTTTCATCGAAACAACCAATGCCACTCCTGCATTCGTGTGCACCGTAGATTCCAAATCCACGACTTGAAGAGAGCGGACGGGAGAGGCAGTCGGGATGATGGAGACTTGGTCCTTGGAAACGTCGATGCACACGATTCCCTTTTCGTCCGCCCTCGCAATAGCGATGATGGATTGGCCAGAAGACACCGAGACGAAGGGTACGGGGGAGGTTGGTGTCCAGGAGGAGGACGAGAGAGAGTAGGAGGAGGAAGGGGAGGACGAAGAGGGGGGTGGATGAGGGAGAGGGGATGGGGGAGTCAGCGGAAGAGGAGGAAGGGAGGATGGAGAAATAGGACACATGGGGGAAGAGGATGAAGGAGGGAAGGCTGAAGTATTTCACTACACAAGCGCTTATCCCAGTTGAAAACCACGTCTTAGAGGAAGAAGAGGAGGAGGAAAAGGAAGATGAGTGAGGGGGGAACTCATACGTAGGACGAGAAGAGGAAGATGAAGAAGAGGAGGTAGAGGATGAAGAAGAATAGTGTAAGGGGGAGGAGAGTGAGGGGGAGAAGAGCGAAGGAGGAGAAGGAGTAGGGTAAGACGAGATCCAAGAGGAAGCAAAGGAGGAGGAAGAAGGGACGTATCTATACGACACGAGCGAGGAAGCAGGCCTCTTTTCACTCTTCTTTCAGTTTTCTTTTCAGTCTGCTTTTCACCTCTCCCCTGCAGATGAGGCGGAAGAAATGGAAGAGAAGGAAGTGGTCGGCCCACTTGTCGTCTTTCCCTCCTTCCCCTTCGCATTCTTCTTGCCTTCCTCCTCCTCCTTCTCCTTCTCCTCCTCCTCTCCTTCGTTCTTGATTTTGGAAAATATCTGCACCACAGCGACATCTCCGTTCTCGAGGACAGCAGCGACAGTGTGTGCATCGTCGGCTCCAACTCCACTTCCCATGAAAGTGAGACTGACTATTCCATCGCTTCTACCACAAGCCACCTCCTCTCCCTCGCCCTCAATCCCCACGTCCTCCTCAGCCTCCTCCTCCTCCCCCTCCGTCTCGTCCGTTCCCTCTGAGTCCTCAAATTTTTCCTCTTCTACGTTTCTTCCACCCCAACTCCTTCCCCTTTCCTCCTCTTTATCTTTGTCTTTCTCCTTATCTCCTTCCTTTTCCTGTTCCCCATCTCCTTTCCCTCCCTCGCAATCTCTCTCATTTTCCCTCTTCCTCCCCTCCCAAACCTTCTCCCTACCCTGCAGTTCTTTCTCTGCCTGTATTGCTTCCTGACTCCACCAGGTACGTGTATGCGGACGCATCCGACGGGGGTAAGAGTGAAGACTGAATGATGGGCAGAAGATCCAGTCAAGACAGACGAGAGACCTGAGAAAGGAGAACCCATTACCCCATCACGAGAGGAAGATGAAGCAGAGGAGGTCGCGGAGGAAGAGGAGGAGGCGGAGAGAGGAGAGGAGAGGGAAGAGGCCTTGGAAATTAGCTCATCTGCTGTTAAGGTCTCCAGAGTACCCACCGAGGAGGAGTCAAGAGTCTTGAATATTTGTTTCCTTTGCTCCTGGTGCAGCTTCTGCCCGTTCTTCATCGACACAAGTGCAGAGGCGGAGTCTGCATTGGGAAGGGACAGCGCCGTCTTGTCTACTAGCTCGAGGGAGAATGCGTAGAGATCATTTTCGATCGCAACCACTACCTCCAGAGTATATGCACACACTGACAAGCAGGAAATCTCATCTAAATTTTCATCTCTGGGCGACCCCACATTCTCTGGGAACGGAGTCAAGATGGACACCACTGACTGCGTTTCGTCCATGACGTGGAGACACCTCCCCAAAGCGTATATTGAGTAGAACTTCCCGTTCAAAGGATGCACAAAACTTGAGAACAATGGTCCGTCTGCGTCAGGAAGAGAAATAGGACAGAATAGTTGATGGCAGGTGGTGGGTCCTCTTTATGCGCACGCGTTTTTTATCATCATGTTTAGACTTTTCCGCTGCGCTTGCCTACTTCTGTTGTTGAACTCGCCAGGGTGTCGAAAGATAGTCCTGACAAGGGCTGAAGCGGAATTAGAGGGGGCCGAGAAGAGTGCATTGAACTTCTCAACCTGTTGTATCAACTTTAGATTATCAAAGTGTAGGAGGATGAATGAAATAGTTAGAGTATGCATAGATACACATGGACGCAAGATCAGCGCGCGGCATATATAGGATATAGAACGCGAATATGCCCCAAACGAAAAATTTGTCAAAATGCGCGAGTACATAAAATATGGGTTTATATATGGAAATGAGAAAAACATATTATATGAATGAGGTTAAATGGAGTAGCATATACATAGGTAAGTTGAATCATGTTAAAATACCGACAGTACGTGTATACAGAAGAGCGCATGCGTATTTTTTGATTTTGAATGAACTGGATTGTGGTATTTTTTCCCTTCATTAAAAAAAGAAATGATGGGAATGATTGTATAAGTAGCGATCTTAGAACAAACGGAAAAGAGAGATGTGGGTGTTTTAAGTGTAGTTGTGTGTCATGTATGAATTTTGCAAATGTATGACTCTCACTTCAGTAATATTTAGTGATTTTCCAAAAGCAGTGTATTGTGATTGTCTTTTTATTTTTGAATTCCTGAGGTTTTTTTCAGAAGAGCTTTTGAGAAGGATAGATTCTTAAGAACTCTTGAGTATAATCCTGCATGGAGAATATTCTGTCTCGTTTTAATTGTGTGAGAAATGGGTATGTAGAGTGTGCATATAATACCGTACACAATGACGACAAAAAAAAACAGTTTATTTCTTATAGCAAGTGAGAATCATTATAGCAGTCAGGATCGTATGTTGCTGTGAGTCACAGCAGCCATACTAGAATGTATCATAAGTATGGCACTTCTCCAATGCATTTTTCTGATTTAAGATATACTAAATAAAGAGAAAGAAAAGAGTGGAGTTGTCTAGCAAACACAATACTGTTAAGAACGCCTCCGAAAAAAAAAATACCTGTAGCCTGCAGTCAGAGACAAAAAGCTATCGGAACGAACTAGAAGCATTTGAAAAAATCGGCAAGTGAGTAGGACATGGGAGTATCCATGAACACATGAACAGCGCTGTTGTGTTCAAAAGTGCCGATGAAAGCAAGTCGCGAGACGAGGGCAAGACCCAAAATAAGAAAAATAGCGAAAGAAAAGAAAGGAAGCTACGTGCGACTAATCTATAAAAGGTGTATAAAGATAGTCAAGAGGAAGAAAATAAGAGTAGTAAACTAAGTACGTGTCAAAACCAATAGAGTAATAAAAAATAGTGATGCAAAAAGTCAACGAAGAAGATATCGTGAAGAAATCGAAATGTGGCGATGGAGTAGAAGATTGTGAAGATTAAGGGGGGTGTTTGAGTTGCAGGGTTCCTTAAGCTGAGCAAAGAGTTTTCTTCGCAGGTCATGGTGCTGTATGTGGCGAAGGGAGAGAAGGACAGCACCTTGCCTTCCTGAGGCGAACTCACGATGTAGGTCGAAACGTTGGACTGAGCAGAGGGGACGCAAAGCTGATCGACGCTGTAGAAAGATAGGATCATTCTGTGGTGATAGGAATCTCTGTAGAAAAGACAGAGGAGTAGTTGAGGCATGAGGGCGAAGAGGAGTAACTGGACAGACAAGGGAGGGTAGGTCGAAGCGATCTGGGATGAGACTTCAGAGCGACTGGAGAATGAGAGTGATAGGGAAGGTCATCCAGCGAATGACGAGAGCATTGCCATTCGAGATGGGGGATGAGGTGGACAAGTGGATGTCAAGAACGAAGACATTAAGCTTGGAGAAGAGGGCTTCCAGAGTGAACGAGGGGACCTTGAATAGAGGCACCGCCGCAGAATTCAGGGTTGCTCCGAGGGACCCAAACCTCCCGTAGAAGCCACGGACAAAATTGTAGGATGCAATCGAGGCAGGAGGGAGGTTCGAGGTCGAGATTGAGTCCTCGTTCGAAAAAGCTCCGTTAGTACTCAATGCGTATGTGTAGCCCTGGAAGCGCGTCGATGAGTCCTATTTGCTCGTATTCACTTGTTCCAGAGTAGCTCCGTAGGTTTTGGACGCTTCCGTAAACGTGATCGCCCCCACCCCACTATTCTTAATGTCACTCGCGATGTTGTCCGAGATTAACATGTAAATCGTGGAGGCTGACTTAAATGTGTTCAGGTTTCTCCGAACGGTGAATTGGATGGTGACAATGAAAGCAAAACCACTGTCCACACTTCCCCTGCTGTTGGTCCAGACAGATAGATTGTTGTTCATTAGCTGCAACTTGTTCGAGGGAAGAACAACATTGGAGAAGGTTGGCGAAGTGCTGCCGTCATTGAACGACAGGGTTCCCGATGATAAACAGGCCCTCGGCAGTAATCATCTGCATAGCAAGAGACCGACATGACGGCGTCGCTGAGGGAGAAGCCATACACGTCGAACAAAGTCATGACGAGGTAGTCTCTGGCTCTTTTCATGGCGTCGGGCAGAGCGTTAAAGGACAATAAACGAATGTAGGTGCTGGAGGTTTCGTTTGTGTACTTGTACGTTGGAAGCGCTGCGAATTTCTTCTTTAACAGTGATGTAGCATGGTACACCTAGGTGTAGTGGGGGTGTACAACGTACTGAGGCACAATGTAGGTACCGATTGCGTCTTATGTGGTGTTGAAGATGGAAGGGCAGCCTCCGTAGTGTCGAGAAAAATATCACATTCGGAGACACAGAGAAGGAAAAGGAAGAGATTGGACTCAATACGCCCCTCGCCGTCGACAGAGCCACCATATCAAGTTGGGGGGGTTACCGTGAAAGAAGTAGAGGCATGAGAGAGCTCGTACAGGTCGACCGTTGGGTGTGACTCTGCAGTGGCATTCTGTGCAGAATTGATCGCAGAGAAGGTGAGGTAGGCCTGGAGGGAAATCCGGACTCGGTCGTAGTGGAGGTATCCTGAAGAGGTGGGGTACGAGGAAATGTCTCCATTGTTAAAATTCGAAGACCCTTAGCTCAGAATCTGTTGCCTTTCTCTCCAGGCACCCACTTCGAGAAAAGTCCTTCTCCCAGCATGCGGATCGTGTAGTTGTCGGGGAACACGTTTTGGCTCTTCTTGAACAAGGGACTCACCTGTGTGGCCGACAGCGCTTCTACTGTCACCACATATTGCCCCAATGACCAAGATTCCTTCACTGTATAGTAAGGTAGCATGATCAGCGCCGAAGAACTTGAATTGTACTGTCAGAGGCCTGCCTTGGGCTTGGCTGCGACCACAGCCTTGTTGAGCACCACGAAGAGGTTGTTTCCCCCAAGGCGAGATAACTGCGGAATGTAATAGACACCCCCTTGCACACCACTGAGTATCTGTCCAGCGTTGCATGACGGTTCAAGTGCTCGTTCAAAGTCATCGTCACGACGAACTCGCTGTTCGTGGAAATGGAGACAGTGGAGTTCGAAAAACTGATCTTGAATAGTTGTTCTCCACTTTGCAGACCAGATTGCTCACTGATTGTGTCTGCACAGCCGAATTCAAGTCAATCGAAAAGACCCCATCCCCTCCGAGGGTCGGATTAAGTGGAAGAGTGGAATATAGCTGATGGAAAAAGCAGAAGAGCATTTGTCGCACACAACCACATATTGCTGAATTGCCTCTGCCGTAAGAAATAAAATGCTTAAAACAAAGAAAGAAATCAGCAGAAGGTTATTCATTTTGTCAAACGTATACGTATAGAAAAAAATAGTAGCACGTGTAAGGCGAAAGTATGCTGTAGTGTGTGTATTAGGCGCGGAGAGAATCATATCTAAAGGGATTGAGTATAAACCGCATGTCAACTCAGGCCAGAAATGGTTACTAACGATTAAGCAATGTTAGCTCCATGTTGCGCATCGTATGGTTCTCATATACTGCTAATGTTGAGGATCAATTGATGTGAAAAGGTACGAAAAAAGCTAGACACAAGAAGATAATTAATCTGTTGGAATAGATTACAACAAAATGACTGTACATATATTTTGCATGGGATAAGTAGTATTTTCTATGCAAATGTAATATTGAATAACTCTGCAGTAAACTACTGCAAAAGATAAACTCCATTCTACTGCAGTCTAGCGTGCAGTACGCATTCTGACTCCATAGAAAATACGCCATATTCCTGCGTAAAAGATAACTACATTACACGATGTGTACACTAATTCAAGGTTTTTTTTTATGAAATAACGTAGTTCTGTTATTATTTGTATTATTGAAATGTAAAATATAAAACTTCGTCCACCCTTTAGGTACTACACTTGGAAATTGAAAATGGAATGTGTCTATAAATACTTAATTCCTCAACTCTAGAGTAAACTGCATTGGGTATAAAACACTGGTTTATAAAGGCGACTAAACATAATCGCTAATTATGTTAAAGAGTTAATGAATCGAGTTGTATTCTCATCTTTTTGAATTGTGCCTCTTGAATGGTCAATCATTTTTCTCCACCGTGTCAGGGAATTCTAAAACTGAGGAAGTGAATGTAAGATGGTCAATTTATGATCAGTTCTAGGGTTATTATGAAATATATCTTTAGGGAGTATGATAGGAAATGGTTGCTTTTTAACTATGCAGTGTATGTCACTATTTTTTTCAAGTAGAATCCAAAAATGAAAAGAAGTGGCTTAGAAGTGACACCACGTGCATGAAAAGAAATCGCAAAGGACAAAACAAAGATAACTAGCGTAGAAAAGAATGAGTGATAAGAAGAGAACAGCTAGAGAAAGCCCGAATGTTGACAAAAATGTGTGTTTTATTTGGTGGATTCTTGCATATATAATAAGGAATGAAATAAAAAATCAGTTAAAAATTGATTTTGTACAAGCTTTGTAGTGATAAATACTTTTCAAAAAGCTATTATGGTCAATTATGGCCACAGCAATACGTGATTTACATATTGGGAAATATAATTGAAATAAATGTATTAAAAAAAAAAAAAAACGGTTTATCTTCTCGTATTATGCGTGTCATACCTGCGCGGTAACCATGCTAATCTTCTCTGTATATTTCCAATTTTAAGTGATGCCCCTGGTTGCCCAGGGGCGATGACTTTACATTCTTGTTTAATTTTATATTATAACTGAATGTGAAAAATGAAGTGTAATAAATCATTATATTGTTAGTAAAGAACAGAATTATTGTATTTACCTCATAAAACCAACAGTTAATCCTCGTTTTGCTGATAATTATAATCTATTTTGAATAATATCAACTCTGTATTTGGTAATTCTCGAATAATATAGTTCTGAATCGTACAATGTGGACTTATACCCCCCTAATGAGCATAACACTAAATATATCTTATTTTTTATACTCAATATAACGGACTAAAAAAGATTTTACTGTTCTTATTAAATATAATACTTTTTTCTTTATTTTTGTGTTTTCCAGATATGAGATTATTACAGTAGAAATTTGGCAATAGCCAAACAATAAAAAAAAAAACCAAAAGAAGACAAAACGATACACTTTCGTATATAAGGAGATATGCTCATTTACATGTTATAGGTTCCATACACAATATGCTACATTTATTTTGAATGTTCCTATATTTATTCTCTTGTCCACAAAATACGTGTGTCGAGTTAGCAATATGTCTTCATATTTCCACTTCAGGTAGACGACTGGGCGTCTCCTGATGAGAGAACCTTTCCCTCGCATATTGATGTGTTTGCATGATATTTATTATGTCATGTTGTGCTACTGTGCCTATTTGTATACGATTGCATTGCTTACGTTTACTGGATTATGTACTGAGGTATTCTAGAATGTTCTTAAAGGAACATTTAGATATGATATTCTCAATTAGAAGTTTTGTTCTCCATTGCTTGTCATTTCCCTATTCTCTTTCAGGTCATCTGTGGGTACAACTATGTTTGTATGGGAATAACTCATGACTAAGCAATGGGCTATGACGACTTATCGTTCTTTAGTTAATAAAACACGTATTATCTCGAGTTCGATACAAACGGCCATCAGGCTTTTATTAACGGAGTTCTTGCCCCCCCAGTGAATGCGGCGGCGTAACTTGACATTTCGAGATAACGTTAGCGTTTGATGTTCCAGCCTACGCTAGTCATTGTATCGATACCGATACTAATTCCATCATCAAACTTTCCCGTTGGATGTCCTCACCGAAGACTCAAGTGCTGCTAGAGAGAAAATGAATCCTCGACTTCCTCGACCGTGGACCTGGACGATGCCGATTCAGCTTCCTACCGTCAGCCCTGGTATGCATTGATTCGATAACCAGCATGAACCCTCGACGTAATGGTGATTATGCGAGACTATTCATCTACCCTTTTTTGCGTGCAGGAAGTTTGCTTTATTCCATGATGGCGAGACATAGGAATTTTGATTATTTTTCCAGAACGACGTACCCTTTGTAGCAAGTACTGTACGCGTTCCTTTCAAGGAAGATCATCTGTTAGCCAAACCCTTTCTATAGAGTTGGGGGCTATCTGCAACTTACCATTTGCACCCTTACGGTATTCATCATGACTGGGTATTCAACTGTATTATCCTCATTTGTCTGATTCATTGTTTTCATCTCTTGTTACGTTCACTTGTTTTCTTCACTCGGTTTTTGGTTTTACATTCGCTGTGTTTTATTCCTACTATTTATGTTTGAATATGCGCATGTGTTTGTTCACCCTTTTCCCTTTTCTAGAGCAATCTGTTATTGGTCTGGTACGTATTCCTCGCATGCATCGTTTTACTTTATTCAATATGTTCAAGCGTTGAGATGCTACTAGTCATCTCTGCGTTCGTATTTCATCATGTCTGTTTTCTCTAACACAACGTGCTAAGACTATTAGGTGTAGTGACGCAGACAGGAGCATTGGGTCAGCTCTGTGATTTCTGCATGCTATTTCGTATTGCCTTCGTCTAGTTTTCTTTTGAAGGTGTACTCTTCTTTTGTTCAATTGTGTTTGCGAATATGAGACACCCCAATATATTGAGTCAAAGGCTCTGGGGGCTGTCGAGTTAGCAATATGTCTTCATATTTCCACTTCAGGTAGACGACTGGGCGTCTCCTGATGAGAGAACCTTTCCCTCGCATATTGATGTGTTTGCATGATATTTATTATGTCATGTTGTGCTACTGTGCCTATTTGTATACGATTGCATTGCTTACGTTTACTGGATTATGTACTGAGGTATTCTAGAATGTTCTTAAAGGAACATTTAGATATGATATTCTCAATTAGAAGTTTTGTTCTCCATTGCTTGTCATTTCCCTATTCTCTTTCAGGTCATCTGTGGGTACAACTATGTTTGTATGGGAATAACTCATGACTAAGCAATGGGCTATGACGACTATCGTTCTTTAGTTAATAAAACACGTATTATCTCGAGTTCGATACAAACGGCCATCAGGCTTTTATTAACGGAGTTCTTGCCCCCCAGTGAATGCGGCGGCGTAACTTGACACGTGTACTTCAGGGCACAGTAACCTGTGCTTTCCTCATTCGAGTTTTATTTGTTAAACACTGTGCCTAGCCACATTGAATTGTGCAATATAATCAATGCACATTACGAACTAACTGACGATAGGTAGGCATATTCAACAATTTCGCTGGAGAACAAAAAAATTCAAGATGTTTTGTTGCCCAGAAGGCTTCCCATTTTTGATTAAGACCTGAAACATTCGATTTCAGTAGTATGAGTGAATGTAATTGCATAAAACTCCACCCAGAATTAAAATATGCTACACCTAAATGGCCAAGATTAATCACTTTTATTCGAGGAGACAGAAATCAGCCAACTAAAAAGCTATGAAGAGATTCTCCATTCTATAAATAAATACAACTACCAAATAAACACGTAATACTTACACATCACGTACGTACATACACACACAATTTACACTTAGTTTCTCCTCTGCTTCTTGTTTCCTCCTCTGTCACCACCTCTCCCTCCTCTCCCTCCTCTCCCTCCTCTCCCTCCTCTGCTTCCTCCATCCCTTCCTCCATCCCTTCCCCCTCTGTGGCCTCCGTCCCTTCCTCCATCTCTACCTCCACCCCTACCACCCCTACCACCTCTTCCTCCTCTTCCTCCCCTTCCTCCCTTGTCAAATGACTTTCCTCCCTTTCCTCCCTTTGTGTATCCCTCGTCCTCTCCATCAAAGTCGACCTCTCCCTTGCCAGTGTTCACATCGTCAAATATCTTAGGCGCCTTCTGCTTGGTTTCCTCCTTCTCCTTCTTCGTTTGGAACCAAGACTTGGCAGGCCTAGCCATGATTTCGGACTCATGGTCAATCATATTCTGAGCCTTGCTCAACTCCATTTCAGCCTGTTTCAGGTCCTTCTCCTGCATCTCAGAGTCAAGGATCTCCTGAATCTTGGGAGCGAGCTCCGCAACTTTGTTTGAGTATGCAGTGACGATGTTCGCAGACACCTCCCTCTTCTTCACGACTTGTCTCGCAGTCTTCAACACATCTCTCATCAGCTTTCTCTCGCTTTCCGCCAACAAACTCACAGCCCTTCCAGACCTTCCAGCTCTGGCAGTTCTTCCTACTCTGTGAATATACTGAGCAATCTCTCTAGGAAGGTGCATGTTGATCACTGTCTCGACTCCCTTGATATCGATTCCTCTGGCAGCGACGTCAGTACAGATCAGGAAGTCGATCTTTCCTGCCTTGAACTTCTCCAGGGATTCCTGTCTCTGGGCTTGAGTGAGGTTTCCATGGAGCTCACCAGAAGATAATCCATACGCCTCGAATATAAGGTAGAGGCGGTGAGCAGCAACCTTGGTCTTAACGAAAATGATGACCTTGCTCTTAAAGGAACGAGCACACAAGGAGAGTACAATCGACTCACGCACCAATTCAGAGTCATGACGCAGGCGAACAAATTCCTGTTTTGTAATGAACATACATAAACACAGACCAACCAATTTTAGCGCACAATACATATCAACATACTGCATACTAAACCACGTTTCACCTAGTTGCCTGATCATGATCGAAGACCCATAGAGAAATAACAACGCTAAGTACCTGCACAAGGTTCTCCACAACGGCAACCCTCTTTCCAACATTAATTTTCACAGGCTTCTTTAAGGAGAGGTCAACCAACTCATCGACCTTTCCTCCCAGAGTAGCGGAGAAGAGAAGGGTCTGTCTTCCCTGGGGACAAGAGCTCACAATTTCGTTCAACTCATCTGCGAATCCAAGCTCTAACAAACGATCAGCCTCATCCAACACCAGAATTTCAACGTCATCTAAATGTACCGACCTAGCGTTGTGGAGGTGATCAATCAAACGACCAGGAGTAGCAACTATAATGTCAGGGTGCAAGCGGAGCTGAGCTTCCTGGTACTGGGAAGCAAGACCTCCCACAATCAAACAAGAAGTGATGTCAGTGTACTTAGCAAGTGCAGCCGTGACCTGGTGGATCTGCTCACTCAACTCTCTGGTAGGGAAATGACCAAAACTCTGCTAACAGCAACTCTTCTGTCTCTGTGCAGCAACCTCTCCAAGATGGGAAGCATGAAGGCAGCGGTCTTTCCAGATCCTGTGGCAGCCATTGCGAGAACATCATTTCCCTCCACAATGACAGGAATTGACCTTGCCTGAATAGGAGTGGGCTTCACATATTTCATCTCCTTCACTCCACGAAGAAGAGGACGAGAGAGCTTCAAATCAGCAAAGGTAACCCCAACCTCTTCCTCTTCCTCCTCTTCTACAACATTCCCAAAGTCTTCAGAGGGTTCAGCGTCAGACTCATTCTCACTAGTTTCACCCTCCACGTCATCGCCAGACTGCTCATTCACATCTTCTTCCAAAGTCTCAATAGTCTTTTCAGCCTTTCTCTTCTCAACTTTCTTTTCCTTCTTTTCAATCTTGTTCTCCTGGGTCTTTGCAATATCTTCAGCAGATACTCCAGGGAACAGCCAAGGGTCTAGCTCAAACGCAGACATTTCACTATACAAGTTTTTGATATAATTGTAACCAAAGATATACCCCACCAAAACTTGTCAGCACAGTTCACAAAAAACAATTTCTCCCCTTATAAAATAGAGTGGTGAGCGAGCGCAAATCCAATATCATAACTTTCCATGTACATTCAAATATGCAGTATTATTGCAGTATTACGTTCATTCAAGTGCATATATATACATTCCATTTATCATGTTTGCGAAAAATATAACTACACATATTATATTCCATGTACTTAATTATTATGTTTGAATTGTGTCCCAATTTGAAAGTGACATGATTTTTCCAGCACACAAAATTTCTCACACACTTAATCTATCACATGAGATTGAGCAACATATACATCTTACAGCCATCCCTGTATGCTAAAGCAACCATACACAGTATATATACCAAACTGCCCTCATGAACTATACACTATTTGTCGTTTTTGGATATGAAGAAGTGAATTTCCTCATAAAAATCCATGTTGAGTGATTCGAAATTATAGAGAATTTATATTTTTGAATTATGGGTATTATTATTTTATAACCTATATGTGTTTCTTTTCTATGTTTTTTACACATGTATTATACCATAGACTATAGTTCAGTTATTGAAATATATACATTGAACGTTTCATTCCTCTTTTTCTTACTCAAAATAACATTTTGTACCCTTTTTCTGCGTTCGTTATAATTCATTGTTGGAACTCTTATCTGCAGGATGGCTTATCACTTGTACGAGGTCGTTGGACGCAACAAGCCCACTGAGAAGAACCCTGCTCCTCAGGTCTTCAGAATGAAGTTGTTCGCTAAGAACAAGCCTGTTGCCCAGTCTCGCTTCTGGTACTTCTTGGCCATGCTTAACAAGTCTAAGGCCGCTACCGGAGAGATTCTCTCTGTCTCTGAGATCTACGAGAAGGAGACTGAGCACATCAAGAACTACGGAATCACCATCCGTTACAACTCCCGCTCTGGAACTCACAACATGTACAAGGAGTTCCGCGACCTCTCTGTCAACGGAGCTGTCGAGCAGATGTACGACGAGCTCGGTTCTCGTCACCGTGCTCGCAAGTCTTCCATCCAGATTGTCAACACTGTTGTCGTCCCCGACGCTGACGTGAGACGCGAGAACGTTGCTCTCTACACCGAGAAGGACCTCAAGTTCCAGCTCCACCACCGCATCCCCCGCGCTTCTTCCAAGGCTTTCAGAAAGACCTTCGCTTACAAGCGCCCTTCCACCTTCTTCTAAGTATGCATGCTTTAGTGTCTTAGCGTTATGCATGTTTCCTTCTCTTTCCTCGTGAGTGCTATTTTGTTAAATAAACAAAAAAAACAAACAAATATATATATTATAGCTTTTAACATCGATTCACCGGTTTATTTTATTTTCGAATGTGCAATGCATATGTTTAGAAGAATGCTTATAGAATTATCTCTTTGCGTCCGCATTACAGCTACCATCCTCCGAGTTGTATATATGCGTTTGCTTGTAGCAGAACACTGTATTTAACATGTGAGTTAGATGTGTGCATTGCACGATTTCTGTTAACTCTTGAACCTTCTAGCTGTTCAGAATAGGAAGAGATATAAAGTATTCGCTTTATTCAATCAAATTTGTTTGAGGCACTCAGTGTCTCATGTACTTAAAACACACGTTGCGCTTGCATATACGGTTGCCCTTTGCTCGATTGCTCGTGCTGATGAACGACCACATGAGTCAATGACACAACAGGGACTGAGTTAAGAGTCAGGTACCGAACGAGATATTCTTTATAGGGAGCATAAAAGGGACATGAAGCCAATTGCGAAAACTGTTGTTGAAGAGAATAAACAGAACATCAGTCTAACAAACGAACCACTTCTCTGTGCATGCTAATTCATACTCACACGAGGGCATTTCAGCCAGATACAAAACTTATGTACACAAGATACTTTCGCATTTGTAGTACACGCACGCCACAGGGAATATTTCATTCAAATTGGTATTAGTGCAGCTTGTCTTTAGACACGATGATCCCGTCTTCATCGGCGTACACCCAATCTCCTGCACTGACTTGCACACCAGAGAACTTTACAGGCACATCAACGTGACCTCCATGAAGACCCTTCACGCTCTTTTTCGGGTTCGTAGCAAGAGCTTGCACCCCCAAAGAGCCACATTCTCTCATCTCTCTGGCATCCCTGATAGCTCCATAGACAATCACCCCCGCCCATCCATTCTTCTGAGCTAGAACAGCGAGATTCCCCCCTAAGAGAGCGACACGAGTGGCACCTCCTCCATCAATCACTAGCACGCGCCCATTCCCAGGGTTCTCAAGAACTGTTCTCACAAGGGCATTATCCTCAAATACTTTAAGAGTAGATGCTTGCCCATAGAATTCCTTTTTACCTCCAAAAGATCGGAAGATTGGATCGACCACATTTAGATCGTCGTATTTGTCACATAAATCAGCTGTGTAGATTGTAGTTTCAGACATTATTTCCTACTGAATTACGTCACAAGTCATTCATATTTACATACCAGCATACAAAACACAAACATGTCATTATGAGGAACCATTCATACAGCTTTGTTCATATTGTTCTTTATCTCATTTCCTTTACATCCATTCAGACAACTTCAAGTCAACGTAATAGAAAAAAACATGACTAAACCCATAACAACTTCTCAAACATGCATGTATAGATACGTTTAAAGTGAAAAAATCATCTTAAAGAGCAAATACGAGGGCCCAGTTCATTGATATATCGTCTGATCGTTGTGCATACTCATTGTTTTGACTTGGTTGTCATAACATCTACAAGATTGATTTGAGATTTTTTTTCAGAAACTGGAAAATACAAGATAAGAGCAGGAGCAAGATAACTTATCTATGCAAATGCAATATACATATTCACACACATCGTATTCGAAATTACCACATAGTACTTCTTATTCTTCGGTTACGTGTACTTTTTTTTTTTTTTTAATTACATTTCATTGATATTACATTATACTAACCAAATTGTCTTTTGTGTCCTCCTTGCGTGACGTTAACTTGCATATCCTTATACTCAAATAGGTTCCATGTCTGCTGTGGGAAAGCGTGTCGTAACTTTTGTTACTGGAAACGACAACAAGCTCCGTGAGACTCAGGCTATTTTGGGAAGTGTTGTTTCACTTGTTCGCCAAAAGGTTGATCTTCCTGAGCTGCAAGGAGAGGAGTTGGATATTGCTAAGGAGAAGGCCAGAATGGCAGCGAAGATCGTTAAGGGACCTGTTTTGGTTGAGGACACAAATCTTTGCTTCAACGGTCTTCAAGGCCTCCCTGGTCCTTACATCAAGTGGTTCTTAGAGAAGCTAGGACACGATGGGTTGAACAAAATGCTTGTTGGATTTGATGACAAGACTGCTGAGGCAAAGTGTATTTTTGCTTACTGCGAGGGAGAAGACAGCGAGCCCAAACTATTTGTCGGAATCTGCAAGGTAAATATCTCCCCTTTATTTGCATCTACTGAATTCCTTACGCTTGTACTCTCTCCCTCTTTTTTTGTTTTTTGCAAACGTTCTAGGCTTTTCTGCATTACTATTTTCTTTGCATACACTTTGTTTAGTTCATTTGCCTCGTACTCACGCGTTGCTTATGCTTGCTCTATACTTTATTTTTCATTATTAGGGTAAAATTGTCCCTCCTCGTGGAGAAAAGCGCTTTGGTTGGGATCCCATCTTTGAGCCTGAGAACTACGATATCACGTTCGGAGAGATGCCTTCTGAGGAGAAGAACAAAATCTCGCACAGGAGCAGAGCTCTTGCTCAGGTGATTGAGTACTTCGGAACGTTAGACAAGCAATAAGGATGCCATCGTCCCATCTTTAGTATTACAAAATACCGTTCATAGTGTGAACATATATTTACTTCCCCTATTTATTTACTCTATTTTTTCTCTTGTATGCAACATTAAAATACCCAGAGTTTCTACTCAGTTTTTCATAGGCCGCCTATACTATGTATCTTAGTTCTCCTAGATATAACACATATTCAAATGTTACACTCTCTATTTGTCTACAATGGGGTGCATGAGCAACACACAGTGCGAGGTGAGCAGTGCTCAGAAAATTGGCCCATATATGATCATCTGCTGTACAAACACCTTCGAGTAATACGATTTTTGCCATGAAAAAAAATATATACAAGCTCATTATATACAATTGCTTCAGATTTTCTATACTCCTTTGAGTGGAGGGTAAAGCTTATTCTTGCGCGAAAAAGAAGTAATATTCTCTATGTACAGGATGAGATAAAAGATTTTTGACGTTTACAGAAATAAACACACACAAAAAGCAAATGACATTTTTAATCGTCATATTTATTTGTGATATACTTTGATACATTCAATAAATGCCTGCATATAGGCCAAAGCAAGTTCTTTGAGAAAATCTAAATGTGTGCATACTGGTTTCCAAATATATATTGGATGAGAGAAGATGCTATACTTTAATACGTTTTTTTTATGTGATGCTAGTACTTTAACCACATTCACTCAGACATATATACTCAGACACTATTCAATCTTCTCATTTATGTAGTTATAACGTGATCCAACATATAATTAACTCACCTGTACTCTGAAAAAATACATTTATTTTGTAGGATTATGTTCAGACACCTTACCAAGACTATTCCTAAGAACACTGCTTTGCTGCAGAAGGCCACCTATGGTACTATTTGTGTGAACTCATTGTGTAGTTGATTTTTTTTTTTAATTATAGTGTTTCAAACATCCATTGAAATGGGATAGCGAAAACAGATGATTGCGCCGACCAGGATTGGATTTAGGCGGTGTATGAAAAATACAGATGGTGGTGGAATTCCATCAATATGCGCACATGTTAACAGCTATACTATGACTAATATTACACTCATTCAAATTTATACTCAACCGGACATACAGCTCCCGTTCGTTTCTTCAGCGAGGAGCAGGCTCCCGTCAACCCTAAGGTCGACGCCATTGTTCAGGACATCCTTAAGCTGAACATCATGGAGACTCTTGAGTTGGTGAAGACCCTCAAGACCACCTTCGGATACACCGAGGCTGCCTTCATCTCTGCTCCTTCCGGAGGAGCCCCTGGAGGAGGAGCTGCTGCTGCTGCTGCCGAGGCTCCCGTGGAGGAGGCCAAGGCCGAGAAGACTGCTTTCAACCTCAAGCTCGAGTCCTTCGCTGCTGCTTCCAAGATCAAGGTCAGTGTATACATCTACAACTCGTGTAGCTTACTTTACATTACAAATCACAGGGCTATGTGAAAATGATATTATTGTGTGTAAATGGATTTCAGCCTCTGTTAGTTTTCATATACGCTCGGCTTTATCCACCGAAATAGCATTAGTTGAATTATTCATTGTGACTCACTCTATATATGGAACTGTTTTGTGCTTGCCAAACGATATATGTGACGACCACAGGTTATTAAGGAGGTGCGTGGAGTTACCGGAAAGGGATTGAAGGAGGCCAAGGACCTCGTTGAGTCTCTTCCCCAAATCATCAAGGCTGACTGTAAGAAGGAGGAGGCTGACCAGATCGTCGAGCTCTTCAAGGGAATTGACGCTGTCATTGTTCTCGAGTAAATGTAACTATATGACTTGGTTTAGTTGTACTTCTATTGCTTAAGTTTTGTGTTAGTTGCCTTTCTTTATGTTACCACCACGCTTAGATCTTTCTGCCTTATTTATGTGTTTCGTTATTGCCTTGTTGCTTTGAAATCGGTTAGTTATTGTCGTCCCCTTGTTTGTAGTAATTCATGTATTTAATAATAATATTGAGCATTGTTAGTAAACAAATAAAATCCTATCCTATTGAGGATATTCATTAAATTATTATTCAATGTGTGCGCCAATTCTGAAAATTGATCAAATAACCTTTTATTCGTAACTGTTAAAATTAACCCTAGCAGTTTTACTCTATTTCTCTACATCGGTAAATCATACTTTTGGGATAGCGGTTCGTTTTCACTGGCCCACGTTGCATGCAATCACCATTTGAAAGTATTGCACCACTCTTTTTCTTTTCTTCTCACTAACTGACATGTTTCATTAAGGAAATATAACCTGTCCCTAATATTAATATTAACACGAGTAGAGGAAACATGAAGATACACCACTGTGTAACACTCTGGAAGTGACTAGGCTGATGAAGAACATCTCTGGGAGAGCAGTTATGTTGCCAGGGGTATTTCGTCCCCATGGTGGGTCATACTTGAACAATACCGACATGACCACATGCCAATCAACACGCTAATGCATAACCTAGTAACTCTCCAACCCTCGAAATATTCCCATGCTTGCCACACGCTGGTGAAACAAGTCCACGAGGTTAATGGCAAACGACACTTCCATATAAAATAGAAAGCAATACAAAGGATAGACTCCAGCTGAATAACAAAAAAAAACAAAAACACGTACCAGATATGACAACACAAACACATCTCAGTTTATTACGCCATTAATCAAAAAATGATATGCCAAATAACTAACTATCGACTCAAATCGACGAAAAGAAATAATACTAATTGCTAGCTTTATTGTATTTAGTTATAAACAATAATCAAATAGAAGACAAGAAAGAACACATACCTGTATACATGAAGAGGACAAGAATAATATATTATTAGATTGTTGCAGACAATATCAGATGAATAAAAATAATAGGAATAATACGCTATTGTTTCAGATATGGGTAACATTGTTACTATCATTAAGTGCCGTGCACTTTACAAAGGTGTCCTAAGATGTAAGGTTCATCATCTGCGTATTTCTAACAAGATAAACTGTAGAAATGAAACATACCTTGAGTCAGAGAGCAAAATAGGAGACTAGGGAACATCGATGCAGACTTCGGAGAACCAACGAGACCTGGAAAAGTAGAAAAGAGAAGCAATTAGCCTAACCATTAAGTTGTGCGAAGACATGATAATATATATAGTATAATTGAAATGTATGTTGTGTATCACAGCAGAGAAAGACTCTCCACATGGTTGCTGTTTCAGAAGAAATACCGAAAGGTAGTGAGACACCAACCAGATACAGGTAACTTATTCTGTAAGCAGAATTCGACACAAAAGAGTCATTAAATCACTAATTTGGTTTAATTATATTCTGCTAGAAAAGCACTAAGAGACAATACACAAAACTTACCATGTCAAGAGGCTCTTTTCATCCTTGGTTCATAGGCCATACAGTCCAAACTTCGTTCCTTTGTAGAAAAAATCATGTTATTCACAAAGTAATATACACTCAATAAAAAGGTGGGGGCAAAAGGAAAGGAGTGGGGAGCTCTCGACGAACAATTACTACGCACTATTTGTGCAGTATATACCTTTAGCTAATTCCCATTGACTATATACTTTCAGTCAATCGTCTCTATTTCAATATCTCTTCAAATTCTATGTATAAAACTTGCATTAGCTCTGTTTAATCACTGTTGCTTTTCCATACAGTCTTCTCCGCGTTATTCATAATATATATATAGTGAATGAAAGCATTTTACATTATGTTCTTATTTGCTATATATACACGCACACATGCTCATCTATTCGTTCTCTCGTACTCTATATAATGCGGCCAATTATCTTCACAAATGAAATAAATTTTAATTTTGTTTATTCGCAAGTACCAGTAAGTAAGAAAATTACAAGCGGGGTAGGTAACTCTGCAGTGTAGAGTCTACACATTGACAGGGGTTTGATTTTCCAATTCAGAAGGATCGAAATCCTGCAGACCAGGAACATCAACAGGCTCGTATTCGTCGCTGTCACTGTTCAGCTTGAATGTATAGAATATTATCTGTATAGTGTATATACACATACAAGTGTTAATCAATCCATAAATAAGGGACCACATTCAACAACCAGATCTTCCACATAATAAAAACTACTACTTACAGATCCATCTTTAACCCCAACATTCTCAAGGGTCTTCTTTTCAGGGAGAGGCTCAATGAATAGAGGTTCGTCTGGGTTTTCGTAGTTCGGAGCCTACGAACCAACGAACCAAATAAGTAAAAGATTAATGTGAACATACATACACCCATATAACATAAGAGACATCTTTATCTTTCCTCAAGTCATACAAGGGCACATGTTCGTCTAGAGTTTGGTGAATATGAGCCTATGTCATCGAGTGTTGTGCAATGAGATGGAGATAAACATGCAGAGGATCGCAATGAAAGAGTTACCACAGGCGCAGAAGTAGGCTCCTTCGATTTCTTCTTGGTTGAGGACCCTTGCTCTTTGCTTCATTAGCAATCCTCTTCTTCCTAGCCGTCTCCTCATACGCAGCTCGCTTTGCTTCTGCAATTGTATGCTTCATTTTGAGCTTTTCGTCCTGAGTGTAATACAAGTACAGCCTTATGTTGTCAGCGGGCTGCCCTGTTATTCCAGCCAACGCAGCCTTTAACTGAAATACATGCTGCCCTACGTACATAACAAACCACAACATTTATATACACATTTAGGTAAACTATATACATATGGCATGTAGTCCAAATGATGAACATAGTTCACCGTTTGACAACAAGAGAGTTTGACAATAAGGGATATTGCTAGCACACCAGGACAAGACAAATAGGCTGGTGAGGCATGCTCAACGCGTTAACATAACATGTAGACACATCCATTTCGACCACACTTGTTTACGCATATACATTCACGTTTATATTAATAAATGGAGTACTTACTTGTGTTGCATTTCACAAATACAGTGTTGTTTTTACGTTTACAGCGAACATGAATATCTGACATGTTTTTCTATACACTTTTGAGAGTTTCCCACAATTCTTAAGCTAAAAATAGAATAAAATGTTCTTATATAATAGTACTCCCAACTATCTACTATTTAAATTGACTTATTCGCCTAGAATTCGAGTAAAACAGGATTTTGTCCGTTTTTCAGCCATTTGAGATATTTATATGCAATCATATTTCCTCAACTTCCATGCAACACACGTTTCTTACATGTAGGGAGATAACTCAATGCTTGGTGATAACACATATTTTATTGTACTATACACTATTTATTCGTATGATGTTAGTAGTAATTTTTTTCAATACAAATGAACGCGACAAACAGAAGTGACATGAGAAGAATAAAAGAAAATAGACAACCGCACTTGAGATTCGATATATAAACTCCTTATTTCGAATAAAATTAGCGGCCATCGAGATGACACGGTTGACAATAACCTCTTCCAATTCGATATCTGGCGAATTGACTTCCTTTTCGTCAGAGAACTGCTTTCTGGAGCACTCGTATATATCTGCTACAGGGCTCTCTGCAATAAGAAACCCACAAACACACAAAGTATAACAGTTTATATGAGATAATGCATACCCCCAATACATGTCTGACCTATGTATATATATATATATGCATCAATGAACAACTTTATCTACTCGTGATACTTACCAACGTTGTATTTCCTGACAAAAGGAGAACTGAACTCATTTTGAGTTAGCTGCTCATTCGACTTCTTCGCCAATATCAACACTTTCGCGTATCTGGTGTGCAGTTCGTTTGCTACTACTCCGTCCACATTATACTATACACCCCGCATGATCAAGATGACATATTTTCATCACTGTTAGATACTCTAAAACCGGTCACCACGTAGGACAACACAGACGACACAGCTACTTACTTTAACGATGGCTCCTTCGGCTTTCTTAATCAATATGTTCATGTCTGTTTCCAGTTTGAAAGATACAATGAAGGACTGAGGAGACCACTTCTTCAATGCCCCCAGCAACTGTGGGAAAAAGAGAACGAGCACAGCGGGATATAAGAGTGATATCACAACGTATTTAGTTAAACAGACGATCGATACCACAAGCGTTGCATTTCATTTCCAGTCGATTTGCCTACCTTGGGGGTTTGTTGCAGGGTCATCTCGAGAGGGCCGTTAGCGCTCTGGATCTTGTGCTCGTTCATCTCTGCCGCTGGGATGAAGAAGTCAGACACCGCAGCAGCTCACACACACACACACACACACACACACATTTATATATATATACACATACAACACAACGACACACCACGGTGATATCAGGCTACACGCACACATCAATACACATAAGATATTGCGCCTCTCAACGTGCCTACATTAACAATACACACAGAAACACACCGTCTCTGCGCTCACACACATCCTTCTTGAGCAGACATGCGACAAGGAAAGACAACTCATTCAATTCTTAGTATCTCTCCTACCTGAGTAGATCATCGTCTTCACAGGCTCACTGCCTGTCTTGGCCTTCTCCGCTACGCGCCCATCTGACTCCAAACCAACGGAGCCACTGCCCCCCCCAACCTCATTGAATTCCTCGGCACACAATCTGAGATAGTACATGTACTCAGAGATATCTTCGTACTGACACACAAGCATATATCATATATCATATGTTATATATTGTACACACATGCACACACGCACATGTTCGATTACACACAATTGTTCATACCACACATACGCATACATGCAAATCACACACTTAGTAATGACAGTAAAAACATGCCCACGAAAAACAACAAGTTAAACACTAAGATGCAATCACCGACACACACAAAGGGAACCAACACTTACTGGAATGACCAAAAGGTTCTTCTTGAGTTCATGATACTCCTTCAGAACTTGCCTCACCCTCCCTATCTCTGCCCTCACTTTTTCTCTGTATTCTCTCTCCTTCTTTTCTTCCTTCTCCCCCCACCCAGCTGTGCTCTCTCCGCCCGCACTGCTCCACTGCAGACACTCATCTAAGACCTCCATCAGCGCCCACTCTACCTCTTTCTCCAAGCCGACGCCTTGCACAAAGGCTTCTTCGCCTCCCTGGCTCATCTCTCCCTCCTTCTTCTCGTCCCCTCCTGCATTTATTTCCTCCACTCTCTTTTTCTTCAACTTTGTCAACTCACAGAGAAGACTTTTGAGCGTCCTATAGAAGGGGATGTTTGTGTCCCTTCGATAGAGGAAGATGACTGAGTAGTTGTTCTTAAGGAAATATTCACTTGAAGTTGCTCCTCTCATCCCCGTAGAAAAGTTATCAATGAAACGCACCTAGGCCGACGCATAAAACAACATAACTCATACGGTTAAACATCGCTGATGAGAAGTACATACATTGCGCGTAGACATGTGCTATAGTGATACATCCCTCCATGTCAGCTACAAATACCAACCATATTCTTCTCAAGTGGAACTCTTGTTCCTCCCGAAGTCACGAGGACCACTCCATTTGTTTTCGATTGCTTCTTCAAGAAGTGCTGAATGAAGGACTGCGATCAGATGTATATAGACATACAAGTATTATATTTACACGTGTATATGGTCCGTTAGACATTCCAGACCCCACATACATTTTATTCCATGCATTCATCGCATCAAACCTCGACTTGAAGCGACATACTACAATTCTCAAGTCGTCAAATGGGAAAAACTTATAAGTCAGTTTTTATAATACACGTATCAACGTAGGAATAGTTCATTATATCGTGAGGATACGAATTAATGAATTACCTTTGTTTCTTCAAACTTTACTGGCTTTTCCAAATCTTGAAAGAGAGTATCAGTGTTCCCTGACATTCTAAAGTGATTACAAAGTATTCGAGTTTACACCACGTTCATAGATTATTTATACACACTATATTAAAGATCCATCAACACATATTATTGTCTGTATATATTCAATTCTACACATCTCTTTACATAACTCCTGCGTAATCATTATTGGTGATCGCACATCTGGAGAAGAAGAAGAAATATACGATGTACGAATATGTAGAGCAGAAAAAACTGCCTGTTTCTTGACAGAAGGTTTCACATAAATATACAAGTTCACTTTGTAGACAAATAAATACACGCCCCTCGCTGAACGTTACAAATTCTTATGTAAGGGCTCACAGATCGAACTCGTCTTCTTCCCCCTCCTAAGGTTGAGATTTTTTTTTGCTTTTGAGCAGGCCATTGAACAAACTGTAAAAGTTCGATTTCTTTATATGTTCAATCACGTTTTTATAGTCAACTCATCAGGAAGAAGCATCTATTCTTATACAGGTATTTATACGCTTATTTTTCTTTTGTTTCCTTTCAATAAGCCCCATTAAACATGCTTCAGAGAGTCCGTTTCTCTTGTTCCCTACCATTTTTTTTTACTAAATTCATTCACTACTGTAAATTCACAAACTTTCCCATTATTCTGTACATGCACAAAAATCTTATTTCAATACCAATACATAGAGTATGCACACACTATCTAATTAAAATGATTAATTTTTCTATGATCGAACAGCAAACGATGTTTCTCCACTGAGCACAAGCGATCAATTGAGCGTAGCGTCTATGATATCTACCCTTTCTTCCATCAACACTAAAGGTATGCTATCTGTATATTCACACACATGTGCCATATTTATCATAATTGCGTCTTTGTCGTGCTCGCTTGTTCTTAGTCTCTTCCCTCACCACATTTTCTCGTTCGCTTTCGCCACATATTCACAAACATGCTTGATCTAAACCTTAACAATTGTACCTACACTTTAATGGATATCCGCATACATCACTTGTTTTAACACTTTCATAAAGAATCTAGCCTGTCTCCTTCTTCATCCTACGCAAATTCCTTGAAGGTTTCTTCTTCACCTATATCAGCTCATGATATTTCGGAGAGGAGGAAGCCTACAAGGACAAACACTTTGTATCTCTTCTACTGGTTCTTTCCTCTACACAGGAGTAGACGTGGGTAAGCCAATCTTGTTTCTCAATGAACAGTTTCCTACTTTTTTTTTTTTTTTTTTTTCCTCTCACGTAGTCTTTCAATAGGCACACATTTCGTGTATCATGATCAACGCCATTTAATTCGTGCGCGCTTTCATTTTTGGAAACCTTCTTTCAACTTCGATATCGCATATTTCATTTTTCCAGGGATGCTAACGGTGGTTGTGGGGTACACGAGGAAGATATATTCTGAGCTAATCAACAACCTCTTAAGTGATGTCCTGGACTTGATGAGATTTTTCCTGGGCCCTTTCTTGAAAGAGGATGAGAAAGATGACACCATTCAGTCTGTCCTGCCTCTCGTTTCCTTTTTTCTTGACAAGTTCAGCACTGACCTATTGTTTTTCTCAGGAATTAAGAAGGCAGTAACGGATGAGCACACGAAACAAACAGTGTCACAATTGCTCTCGTCTATAGAACAGGTAGTGCGTAGTTACTGGCCACACCGATTTCTTTGTCTACGTCATCCCCATTACTTCCAATCTGCAATACTCAGCGTCCACCGCCCACACATAATTCTTCAGATCTTCGTTCTGCTATTCGTTTATAGATGAGAGCGCGCTCTATTGTTTACTTTTTCTTTGAGTATCTTACATTATGTGCGTGTTTCCCTTGCTTATTCGTCTCTCTCTTTACCCTACCTCTCTCTTTTTACCCTACTTCCCTCTCTCTTCACTCTACCCCTCTCTCTTTTTCCTTCCCTCCTGTTGAATTATGGAACTGTCACCTACAGAGAGACTCCATCGTAGGATCTGCTCTTTTTCTCAAGAACGACCTATTCATTTCCCAACTGCCCCTCCATTTCCTCCGCTTCATCAGTCTCCTCATCTCAAAGCAAAAGCACACCTCCCCTTCGTACTCCTCTTCCCCCGTGCCTTCTCCATCAATCTCCATTCTTCCCGTGTTCATTGGCAACACTTGGCTCCACGTCGCTTCTTCGATCGTCGGAGAAATGGTAATCTCCTGGTCTTTACCTGCCCAGGCTTACTCTCTCGAACTAGTGCTTATTTCTCTCGGCACAGTCCATTCTTCTTATTTATCCTATATTACAATGTCTACCCCCCCTTAACATTTCTTGCTTCTTTGGCTTGCCATGCGTAGACTGACCCCCGCTTTCCCTTTCCATTTCACTCCATTCCCCTTTCCAGGTGCTTGTCGTCGTCAGCGACTTGTCTGAATATCTCCCTGAGCTGCTTAATATTTCACAAGCCTTGGCGGTAAGTTGCGACATATACATTTCTAACAGCTCTCTTCTCATACAACCCTTCATAGGCAATCATATTCAATCTACCTCTGTTTAGTATTGTCCGCTCTTTATTCTTTGCTGTTGTACGATTTCTCATACTCTTACGCTTCAGTTTTTAATTTTTTTTTTTTTTTTTTTTTTTTAATGTTTATCTCACTCCTTCTCTTCTTATCCTGCAGGATGTCTTGCGGCAGTTTTCGATTCCCCTGCCTGTCTCTTCAACGTCTCCCATCCTCTCTGACATCACCTCTAACAACGCAGTTAATGCTATTGTATACATCAACAACAATGGTATGATATTTTCTCTATAAGTTTTCGTTTATTTTCTCACTCACAAAGCCTACCTCATCGATCATATGGAAACATGCGCAATCCTTTATCTAACACCAGCCCATTTTTTCGTTACTCCCACTTAGGTTCTTCTGTGTGCCCGTTTGTATCATCTGCTGCTGGATACTGCCTTCCTGCTCCTTCTATCTTTTTCAAGGGAATTGCTCTCGTTGAAAATGCGAGGACTTCAGGAAAGGAAACAGGCAGGCTTTACCACGAATCAGATGGTATGTATGCTTTTTACGATGGTTGTCACACAGGACATAGATTATCGCTGCTAGAAGCCACTATTTCGTTTTCATTTTTACTTATGAATAATATCCTTAATTAACATAATTAATACTTATATACCCCCTCCCCTCATCCCATCGCACAGGAACATGCATTGCATCTATCTATGGCCCCACCGAGAAGCTCTTCGTAACACTGAATAACACAATCTCGGCTTCGGATTGCTTTACTATTGCGGGTGATATACTTCAAAAAATCAAGTTCTTAGGACTTCACCAACTGTAATAAATAAATATATAGTTAATATTTTTGTGTTTGTGGCTTGTGTCCTAGATACTTTTCGTTAAGTAACGAACAGAAACATTGCTCAAAATTTATAGGTTTACTTTGTACATCCATTTATTTCTTATTCTAGTCCCATATAGTTTATTCTTCATAAGCCACGCTTCTGTTAACATTAATTAGAAAGAACTAATACTAAATACAATTTTGGAAAAAAAAACCGTATTTATATGTCTTTTTAAATACTGCAGTATTCGTCACATTTTGAGAAAAACATGAAGGTTTCATCGATACATAAATGAGGAGAATGAATAATTGAATTAATGTGTTCAGGAATGCAGCTAAAATAATCTGTTTCACCAAATGTGTATATACAATTTTGAATAAAACAGCTGGTCTGCGCTTAAGAACAAAATCTTGCCATTTAAATTGCACTGGGCCACAAATATTTGTTTTTGGGCCAGCACTAAAAATGTACTGACATATAAAGAGTATGTATCATATATTTAAACTCGATGAACTTTTAGAATCTTACATACGATAAATATACTTCTCCTTTATCATACGAGGAAGAACAAAGTTTCTGATTTTACTGTTTATGAATTAGAAATAGAAAAAAAGTTATCCATCCAGTATATTCCTTATAGTCCTGAGAATCGATGTTCATCGACGAAATGTGTATTACATTCTTGTAGGTTGCCAATTTGTTTGTTCTACTAGTGTCATTTGCTCATGCTATAAATAATATGAATAATTTCTCCTTTAGAAAAAATAAAAATCTTTGTAAGACTAGCAAATACTGGGTACCAAAAAGATTAACGACTTTCATATGCCCTTTTTATATATCATTCAACACTATATATGGAATAAAATACAGTCGAACCCTTCACTTTTCTCATATTTGACTTCTGATTCAGGAAGATAACAAACAGGGCTATCTTCATTCTTCAATATCTCTTTCTTAACAGAAAAAAAGACGCCGAGATGATGATATCAAGCAACATAATTTTTGCTCAAGTTTGAAGCACAAATTCTAAGAAATATTTAAGGGTGGCTATCAAAGTACATGCATTTTTATCTCGCATCACTGAGCTATGATGAGAACCGAAATGCGCAACACATTTTTTAAAATATCTCAGCTCGAAAAGAAAAAAAAAACCAGAAACTAGGAGAGGAGAATTAGAGGAGAAAAAAAAGAAAAATTGCATTTCCAGACCAAAATGCTATACCATGCGAACCATCTTCAAAGATAGTTCCTTATGTTTTTCGAGAGTGTCGTGAAAATGATGTGAATTGTTCATTTAAAACGTGTATTTTCCGTGTTTTACTTATTTGCCTTGCAACGACATGCCTAGTTTTTTCTACTCTAATTTTACTTTCCGGAATCCATGACTTTTTAGTGAAAGATCTGTTATATGTACACATATGCTCATACAGGAGAATTTTTATTGGAGTAGCAATAACATATTCTGTATTGTTCAGTATTACTTACCTCTTAATTTTTTGTTTCATTTTAACGTTTCCAGATGGCGCGAAATGCGATTGGCTTCTCAGCCATATTCTCGTAGCTATGCGTAGTTCTGTCGGACAAAAGTCTGCATGCTAATATTTATATTAATATGACCGTATACGAATTTTAGTATATGCATATGCTTAATGCGTGTATTCTCTCTTTTATTACTCTTCTTCAACCGGAATTAGTTTTTCCAGTTTTGCTTCGAAGTTTGTATTTTTTTTAGTTGGCGAAGCTAATCTTTTTGGCTCTGTTTTATTCGGTTATCCGCATATTATTACTGGCTAACACTTAAGTACATCCATTATACGTATTACAATACTATATAATTAAGAATAATTACGTGTTTAGTTTGCATATTCACTGTAAATTGTTATTGCATGTAAGATACGCTCCACTATTTCTAACACAAGCTTCTTTATTTTTTCACCATATTTATTCATATATTAAAATACCAAAGCAACTTCATTGCAAGTATTGACAAAGTCTATTGGCTAGTGTTTATTAATACATGCTTTGAACAAATTGTTATTTCTCTGGTTTAAACCATTTTCGTTTGGAGCGTATGCTTTTTTTTTGGACTGCATGCGCCACGTATGTCTCGTTCCATCTCCATCATACTCTTTATACATTCATTTCGTTTCCCTCTCACCCCATATTCATCAAAACATAATTTGTTTTATACGTCAGTACTTGTCGTACTTCCAATGCTTTCGTATTTCCGAAGTTCTTTTATCCAATGCCATTATTCTGTGCGTGTATCTTTCCCGAGTTAGTTTTGGTATCTCTCCAAAATACCTGCTCTCGATCTGCTTTATTACCATGCTTTTTTTTTAAATTCATTTCTATGCATGTTCACTTTGTAATATACGTACTCTAACTCTTTTCTATATTTTGGTATGCCACATGTGCACACAGAAGCTTGACTTGATTGATAAGGACTTCTCAAAACAGACGCTGACGTTGCTTACCAGAGGAAATAAGACGGACGTACTCAAATGTCCCGGAAAAAAAAATCCCATAGAGGAGATTCCACACAAAACAACCAAGTAAGCTACCGTGAGAACACCAATACCTCCGGACCAGTACTGGCCGAGCTTCAGAGAACAAACACCAAGAGTGGCGGTGGGGACTACTCAACTGCATCAGAAAGAGACGTCTCAGCCCAGCTAAAAGGATGCATGTGCTCCTCAAGTCAAGGACAAGCAGTCATAGAGGAGTGCAGACGAAACTACTCTCCGATCATGAACAGGGATAGGAAAGTGTCGCCTTCCCATCACACCCTATATCTGCCCAGGGCACCTACCTCCAATGCTAATACGATAGCTGGTCGGCGATCGGCCCCTACTACCACTACGTCAAGGACCCAAGGAGAAAGCCAATGTCTAAGCTCAGATCAGCGAGGAACAGCGAATAGAAGGCAAATAGTGATGCGCAAAGACTCGGAGAAAAGAAAAGACAGAGGAGGAGAGTACAGCACACCCCACTCTTCTGTTTGCCTATCTCCTCTCCCTGTGCCTGCTCCCTCTTCTTCCTCATCTTCATCTTCTTCGTGGCCAGCCCCGCTCCCTACTTCATCACCCCCGTCGTCTCCTCTCTTCCCTTGCATCTCAACCCCTCCACTATTCCTTATACTCCCCTTTTGCCACACTTATTTCCTATGTCCTTCCTTCCCCAAATCACCTACCTGCCGACACCTCCTTCGTCTTGTTTCCTCCCTTCCGCTTTGAAAGAGTGGAAGACGGACGGCGCAGAAGATGATGAGGTGAAAAGGAGGAAGGACGATGGGAAAAGATTCACTGTCGGAGAAAAAATCGAGGAGGCAGACGAAGAGAAACAAGAGGGAGAGGAAGGGACGAGGGAAATAGAGGAAGTAGCGAGAGAAGGGGTAGCGGAGGAGAACGGAGCAAGCGAGAGCGTGGAGGGAACGAGGGAGGGCATGGCGGGAGCAAAGGAGGCGGAACATATGATAATCCACGAGGAGGGACGAGCAGAGATACAATGGCCTGGGTCTCTGTCTCTGTCTGCTTCCTCTTTGCATAAATACCCCTCGCACTCCTCTTTCGCCTCCTCCACCCCCTCCTCATCCAACAGCGAATCGGCATTCTCTCCCCCGTTGGACTTGCCTGTTTTCTTGCGCCCCTTCTTGAGAAATACTTATCCTAGCCGCACTGACTCCATTGTAAAAGATGGTTGTTGTGGCGAGGTGAGAACAAAAGGAGATGAAGATAAAGGAACAAACGAATTCAGAGAGATGACGTTCGAAGAACTCACAACGTTCGCTAAACAATCCACTAGCAATGGGGAGAATACGAAGAGTTTCCCTTCAATTGAGAACGGGAGCTTCTCTCCCACCCTGAATGGTTCCACCTGCCTCGCTTACAAGATGAAGAGTATCTATGCGGGAGACGGAGGCGGAGGTGGTGAACGGAGGAAACGAGGTGCATCACTCGGAGTGAAAAGAGGATCTGCACTCGCTGAGACATGGGCTCACGAGGGAAAGAAAAACAACTGCTTTCGCTCCTCTCGCTCCTCTCGCTCCTATCCTATCTCCTCCCTCTCTGATATTTCTGTTTCCTCCTTTCCCTTGGATTCTTTCGCCGAACCCTCTATGCATTCATCATCCGCTCCGTCCATCTATGATTTCCTCGATTCTATGCCCACCTACTTCTCTTCCCCCTCGTCTCCTGAATTTTACTGGCGTTACTTGCTTTCTTGCTTCGTCTTTCCCTATCTTAAAAAGAACGAGGATTGCAAGTGGAAGGCGAGAATAGAAGAGAGGAGGAAAGAGGGAAAGGACGAGATGTCGAAGAACAGGAGGGATGAAAGAGGAGATAGTTGCAAAGAGGACGGAAATAGAGAGGATCATATGCGCTCTCATATTTCCTTATCCGTAAAACATAAGAAGTCTGAAACTAAAGATAAAGACGAGTCTTGTTCTTGTGATTTGCGTTCATCTTCCTTATCTTTCCCTCCCTTTTCGGCTTTTTTACGTTCTCTGTCATCGGCTTTCTTTTCTATCCCTCCTTCTTTCCCCTTGTCGGTTACTTTTCCCAATTTGGCGTTCCCTACTTCCTTTCGCATTCCGTTCTCTTTGCCTCTTCTTTCCTCCGAGACGAATTTCTCTTCAAAGGCCGTGGTTCACCCTTTCCCCAGCTTCGTAGATGCTCCCTCTCTCTCTTCTCCTATCTTTTTAACCCTCCTCACTCCCTCCGATGATCCATCGCACGCCACCTCCACCGTCTCCGCTTCCTCTATGACCCCCCTGCAGTCCTCTTCAAGCCCCACCCCACCACCCTTTATACCCCTTGCCGCGTTTCCCCTTCCCTTCCTCGCTCTTGTAGTCTCTCGAATCGTCCTTTGTTCTCTTCCTCGGAGATCGCGACTGACAATGCGGAGCTGACTATGCAAAGAAGGGAGTGGTTGGCGAAGCGAAGAAAGATCAAAAGAAGACTTAGTGCTGTAGAGGCGAAGAAACAAAGGGTCTACGCCTTCGAACAGGGCAGAGCTACCGTGAGAAGACGGGTGGAGTTGAGAGAACACGAAGGGGTGGAGGGAGAGGACGAAACAGCGGAGCGGGAGTGGACCTCCTCTGACGTGCCCCCTCCTGAGTCTTCATCCGGTGACCGCATCCCTCTGTATGTAGTCTCCGCTTACTCCACATTCGGAAACTCCTTCCTAAAGACGAAGAACTTGAATTCCTCCACTCAGTTATCCCAAGCGAGACCACGTCAGAGTCCTTCTGCTCTCAGAAGCGGATCCTTTTGCCATTCTCCGATACAAGATAAAGAGTGGGAAAGAGGACAGAGCGAGAGGATCGATGGGAAGGAAACCGAGAAACTTGGCGGAGAGACGAAGGAGAAGAGGGAGGAAAGAGGAGGAGTAGCCATGGACGATGAAGATAACAACGAAGGCGAAAATTCATCGAGAAGGGAAAATAGTGGAGGAAGCGAGGATGGAGAGGAGAACAGGAGTGAGACAGGAGGGCAGCAGTAGAGTCTACAGAAGAGGTGAAGACGAGGAGGAGAATGATGGTGACGATAATAAAGACGAAGATGACGACGACAAGGATAGTGGTGGAGGGGGAGGAGGAGGAGGAGGAGGAGGAGGCGGGGATGATGACTCAGACGATAGCGATGATGACTCAGAGGACGGAGACGACAAAGAGGACGACGAAGATGAGAATGAGGAAGAGGAGGAAGAGGAGGATGAGGATGAAGAAGAAGAGGGTGATGATAGCGAGAAGGGGACGGGAGACGATGAGAACAGGGGAGATCTGCACCGGAGGAAGGCGAGGAGGGGAGGCGACAAGGCGGGAGCTGTAGTGAGAGAAATTAAAAGAATGCGGGTGAGAGAGAGGCAAAGACAAATCAGGGTGGAGAACGGAGAGGAGGAAAACAGACTGAGCGATAGAGAGAGAGAAGTTCAGGGCGAGAGTGAGAGAGAGAGGGCGAGAGACCCTGTGCATTCGATGGGGACAGTGAGAGTAAGAGAGAGCTCTGTGCTGAGTTCGGTAGATTCCACCCCGTCTGCTCTTCCCTCGTCGTCCCTCACCCTAGGCGATGGACCGGCGAAGGAGGCGGAGGACGAGGACTACGATGATTCCTCGTTCCTCTTAGTTTTGTCGTGCATAGTTTCTGATTCATTGATAGTCTCGACGCAAGAAAGGAAGTCATTGTTCACTGAGGGGGGAGCAGGCGAAGAGGAGAAAGGAGAGGAGAAGAAAAAGAACAAGGCAAAGGCCGATTCTTCAGCTGCATCGAAATATGATTTGAAGAGAGAGGAAGGGACAGAGAGAGAGGGAGAAAGAGAGAGAGAGGAAGATATCGAGGGGGAGAGAGATGTAGAGAGAGAGGGAGAAGGGGAAGGAGAGGGGGAAGAAAAAGGGGACAGCGTTAAGGGTGAAGGGAGAGGGAGAGAACAAGGAAAAGAAGCCGCCCATAGAGAGGAAAGTGGAGTACGGCCCAAATCAGAGGGAGTAGGAGACGATACTTCGGAATTCAAGATTCCGATTCCCTCTAGCTCATTCATTTGTTTTCGGCCTCCCTCCGCTTCTTTCGTATCGGACAAACTAAGGCAAGCTATGAAAGGCATTCTCAGTGGAGAGGGAGAACCGAAAAAGAAAAAAGGGCAAGAAAGGGAGGGCACTTCCCCAAGCAATGTCAAAGAGGACGTGAAGAGGGCTGACGAAGAAAGACCGAGTATCCCTCTCTACTGCCCTGCGATTCTTGATCTCGATTTCGGCACCCGGTACTTCCTCCCCTCCTCTTCCCTACTCTTCCTCTCCCACTCGCACTCCACTGCGAACAGAGTAGTCGAGCTCTTCAACCACCTCGTTCAGTCTAATGCACAGGCATTCGCTTCCCATTCTTCTTCTACCAACTCTTCCTCTTCCCCATCTTCTTCATCCTACCCCCGCCCCTCAGCCCCTTCTTCTTCCACTGCTTCCTCCGCTTCTTCCTCAGCGCCTCTCCCCCTTCTCTGCTTGACCGTTACTCCAGCAGCGAAGTCTTATTCTCGCCCTCCATCCACGTATTGTTGAAGCTGATTTCCCTATTCTATCTCACTGCGAACGGAGTGCTTTCCCCTTCAATCCACTCCCAGCTCCTGAAGGGAAGGGTAGGTGAGTGGTATCTCACCGCGAAGTCCTACCTCTTGTACGAATACACCAACAAGGTTGCAGTCGTTCTCCACATGTCGCTCCACAACCCCTCCTTCCTTTCTCTCGCATTCGCTCTTTTCTCCGCCTTCTCGCTCCACCTCACGCACCTCAATGCTGTCGCATGCTTCGTCACGGAGGCCACGGGGAGGGAAAAGAAGGGTCTGGTGGTGAAGAAGGAGAAAGAGGATAAGGAGAAAGAGAAAGAGGAAGGAAAAGAAAGAGAAAAGAAAAAGAAAAGAAAAAGGGAAAGAGAAAGAGAAAGAGAAAGCGAAAGGGAAAGAGAAAGGGAAAGAGAAAGAGAAAGAGAAAGAGAAAGAGAAAGAGAGAGAGAAAGAGAAAGAGAAAGAGAAGAAAGGAAAGGGCAAGGGGAAACGAGTCGAAAGGGGGCAGACAGGAGATTACGAGCGAGGAGACGAGGCAAACGAGTTCATTAATCAAGTCAACTTGTCTGCTGTACGTTCAGCGTTTCGAAGAGACGAAGGAGAGTGGGCCAGGAAAACGGAAAGGGAGATGGAGGCGGAGAGGCAGAGGGAAAGGGAGAGGGAAAGAGAAAGAGAAGCTTACACATATGCTTCCTTGAATTTGCCCTTCACCTACATCGGCAGCCACGCTCCCTTCCCTCTTCTTCCCCCTCTTTCTCCCTCTTTTCCCTCGTACGCCCCTCATTTTTCTTCACAATTCTCTGTCTCCACTTCCTCTGCTTCTCTTCCCCCTTTTCTTCCTATCCCCAGATGCCCCAGTACCCTTTCCTGAGCCCCCTTCTTCTTCTACTCTCACCGACAACACGAAGAGGAGTGTGCAAGACCATTTCCAATACTCAAAGATCAGGTACCTAAGGTACTGGTTCTACGAGAACTTCTATTACCCCTTCCCCTCGTCAACCACCAAGACAGTACTTTCTCTCAACGCTAATGTCAACTTCAGACAGGTTCAGTCATGGTTTATCAATTGGAGAGATAGAAACTGGAAGGACGACGTGCACAAGCTCTCAGATAAAAGAGATGTGCATATGCTCAAGATACACTTTATACACGTAGTTACACAATCATTGTTCAAAAATATCTTTGATGGAAAAAAGGCTGTGCTTCAGAGAATGAGAAGGGTGAGGGAGGAGTTGGCGAGAGATAGGTGTGATCGCAAGGCGGAGAGAGAGAGGAGGATGAGGAAGAGGGAAAGACTAGTAGCAGTTGAGGAACAACTGACGCCGGAGAAAAGGAGGAGTATGGAGAAGGAAGAGAGAAATGACAGAGCTGAGGGAAAGAGAGACGATTATCTGTATTCGCGATTCCTCTCTGATCTGGAGTGGGAGATCGAAGCGGGGGAGAGGAGGGAGAGAGGAAGACGCTGCAGCTGAGGAAAACTCTAGTTGAGTTGCTTAATTCGAACATGACGAGATATTCAGACCCCTCTCACTTCCTTTCAAGGTACTCATACTTCACCTCTTTCTACGACAAGATCGGAGAAGAACACGCAGAGACAGCAGCTGTGGAAGCGGGGCAAGATAGAGAAGGCGATGAAAAGGGAAGATGGAGGTGGAGGACCAAAAGAAGGACTCGGCGGAGACGGAGGTAGCGGAGGAGGAGGAGGAGGAGGAAGAGGAGGTTGACGATGAGGAGTATGGGAGAGAGAGCGAGGAAGTGCGGAGGAAGAGGACTGAGCTGTTCTTCTCTTCTCTGAATGAGAGGCGCAAGGAGAGCGAGAGGAAGAGGAGGGCGGAGGTAAGGGAAAGAGTCTCCAGGACTGTTCTTGAGAAGCTAGGCAGGGCGCAGAGGAGGAAGAACAGGAGACAGAGTAAGAAGAAGGATGCAGGGGAGGCAGCAGGAACTTTAGAGAAAGGAGAAGCAGGGGAGAACAAAGAAATGGTCAACTGCTCAGACATCAGATGGATCAACATACGAGTGAGCATGAGTTCAAGAATGGCTCCCGAAAAGACAGAGGGTTATGCACGTGCAGCAGCAGAGACAGAGGCATTGGATGTGAGAGTTGGGGAGGAGGTAAGTGAGGAGGTGAGTAGGAGAGGAGCTCTGTGTGTGGAAAAGAAGAGAAAGACACCGTTGTATTCCTACGGGTACGGAGCTTCCTCAGTCAAGTCGTCGCACGTGATGCCAAAGTACAGATCTCTTTCCCTCCTCTCCTCTCTTCTTTACGACCGGATCGTCTCTGCCCACTTCTCTCTCATGACCTCCTCCCTTTCGTCCCCCTCTCCTCCCTCACCCTCTGAAGTGAACAAGCTCTTCCCGCCCTCTTTATTCTGCATTCCATCCTTCTCTCCTTTCTGCTTCTGCTGCTCATGCTCCTCCTCTACATTTTCTGACCAACAGAGAGAAGTAGAGCATTATATTGAAGTCAAGGACAGGGAGCACTCGAAGGGAATGCGATACTTGTATGATGCGTCGCTGTCTTCGATCAGTGGAATCACCTACGGAGGTAGAGACGAAGATGAGCAGAGGGATGAGTGGGGGGCTGACATCGGAGGAGACTATTCGGGATTGGTGATCCTGGAGGGGAAGAAGGAGGGAGCACAGGGAGGGGAGAGGCAGAAGCAGAGAAAGGATTCGGAGAGGATGCTGGTGATGAACGAAATTGAGAGGAAGAGGAAGACGAGAAAGAGGAGGGAGAGGAAGCGAAGAGTGTCCCAGTACGAGAGTGAAGGAGAGAAGGAAGGAATGGAGATTGAGGCGGAGGGAGCAGAGAAAGAGGAGCAGAGAAGAGATGACATTAACAGAGATATGGAGGCGAAAGAGGGGGAACGTGTGCTTGAGATACTGAGGAGAAGAGATCGTCTGGGGTGGGGAGACGTGATGAAGAGGGCTAGTCTCTTTTCCTCCCCCTCCTTCTACAGTTGCTCTTCCCTCCCCAACTCGCTTTCCCTCTCCCTCTCCCGCTCCGTGTCCCGTGGCGTATCAGTCATAATCTCTGCATTGAATGCAGCGAACGGCGTAAGTAGAGAGAGAAAGGCAACGAGGGCTGAGCCAACGAAGAAGGAGGTAGAGGAAGCAGACAAAGACAAGGTAGAAGCGAGCGATAACAACAAGAACATGGAAATCGCAAAGGAGGAGGAAAGAGGAAGGGAGGAGGAGGTGAAGGAGACGGCGACGAATGGAAAGGAGAGAAAGAGGAGAGGCAGGCCAACTAAGGCGGCAAGAGAAAGAGAGGAGAGGGAGGCGAGGAGGAGGGGGCATGGAGAGCGATGCAGATCCAGTTAGGTCTGTCTGATGCCGTAATTCCTCTTGCCCCTTCTTCGTCTTCCTCTTCCTCTTCCTCTTCCTCTTCCTCTTCCTCTCTCCCCTCATCTTCAATCTCGTCCTCTGGGACTTTCTCCCATTCCAGATCTTTCGCCCTCTCTAACTCCCTTCTCCCCCACCCCTCTTCTCTTTCTGTGCCCTACGTTCCCCTCTCTTCCCTCTCCGCATTCTCTCCCACCCCCTCGTGTTCATCTTCGTCCTGTTCTTCCTCGGAATCGCCTAGCTCCTCTTCTTGCTCCTCCTCGGAATCTCCATCTTCCTCTTCATCTTCTGATGTGTCTGGTTCTGAATCTTCTTCACCTGCCTCCCCTTCGTCTCCCAATCTCTTCCCCTCCTCTCCCTCTTTCTCTCCCCTTTACTTTGCCTCTTCGTCCTTCTCTCTACCTCCCCAACAGGGCGAAGAGCAATCAGGAGACAGGAATGTGAGAAAAGAAGAGAAAAGGGAAAGGGAAAAGGGGAGTGGACGTCGACGGGAGAGGCGGAGGTAGGAGAGTGGTGTGAAGGGTTGGAGGAGGCGACGTGGGAGGAGGGGGAGAAAGACCCTCTAGTCGTCATCTCGAACATGAACTACGCGGATAAAGACTTGATGAGAGGTGAGGACTTGTTCTCTCTTCGAGATGCTGACGGGACCTACCATTCATTGATCATCCCGGTGTATAGGTCTTCTGACTTCGTCTACAAGACGTTTGAGAAGACCGTGGGGAGCAAGAAGAGTGCAAAGGCAAAGGAACATAACGTAGAAGAACAGAGAAGGGAGTGGGAGAAGGATGCGCAGGCGCTCTTGGAGCTAGAGGGAAGGGAGGAGTGGGCCAGGGAGGATGGAGTGCTGCACAAAGATATCGGGCAGAGGAAGAGAGGAAGAGGAAGGGAAGAGATCTCGAAAAGGAGGAGAGGGAGAGGGAAAGGCAGCTTGCGAGGGAAAAAAGGCCGTAGAGAGGAGGGAGAAGAAGGAGAGGGAGGCAGAAGCAAAGGAAGCGAAGCGAATGGAGAAACAAGTGAAGAAGGAGAGGGAGAAGGCAGAGAAAAAAAGAAACACTCCCTTTGTGGGATCAAGGGAAGTCGGCGATGAACGAAACCGTTCGCTTCAAGGAAATATGAATGAACTCAACTTGAACTCTCTAGGATATGTAGGGGATGCCATTCAGGAGCCCCCCTCTCCTCTTACCCCTTCGAACCTTCTGTTTATTCTGATTCTCCCTCTTCCTCGCTCTTCTTTCTCTCCTCCCACTTCCTCAATCTCCTTTAGCCCCCAACCTACCTTCATTCCCCTAGCCTCTCCATCTACTTCTTCCTTTACCGCCCCTTCCGCTCCCCCTTCCGCTCCTATTTTCCCTTCGATTCCTATCTTCAACACTTCGCCTTCTTCATCTCCATTGTTTTCTTCCTCCTTACCTTCCTCTTCAACTTCCTTTTCCTCCTCCATCGCCATCGACCCCTCTACGTCTACCTTACCTCTCCACACAGACCCTCTCTTCACATCTCCTCCCTCCTCCTCCTCGGCTTTCATCTCTCCTCTTCCTCCTCCCTCCTCTTTCTTCCCCAATCACCCTTCTGCTAGCCCTCCCTCTTCTTATGATTCTGCTTCTCATTCCACGCTTCCTCCTCCTGCCCCAGCTTCTTCAACTACCTACCCGTCCTCTAATTCTCACCCGTTCTTCACCCAAACCAGTACCACCGGAATTATGCACCCTATTACTTCTCCCAACGGACTTCCTCTTGGCACTGCTCCCGCTCATTACGTTGAACTCTACTCGCTCTCTCTACCCCGCTTCCACTCATTCTTCGGTTCCTACTCCCACCCAACCTCAACCTCTTCCTCTTCCTTTCTCCCACACCAGTCCCTCTTGTGTTCCATTCTCCTCCTCTTCCTTCACCGCCTCTCTTCCTCCGGCTCAGTTCTCAAACTTGACCCTCGCCAACCCCTCCTCCTCCGACTCATGCCCGTCCAACTCTATCTACAACCCCTCTACTTCTAATTCCTTTCTTTCAGACCCTCCACCCCTCTCAGTGACTTCCCTCCTATTCTCGCACCCATGGGGTCTGGCGACCATCAAAGCGTGGGCTTCCATCCCTCTGCTTTGCCTTCTACCGACACTCCCTGTTTCTCTCTCCCTGCCTTGCCTTTCTCTTCCTTCGACTCGGTTCTCCCTCCTACGCAACCACCTCTTCTCTCACATCCATCCCATTCTCTTCTGACTGTGCTCCCTCTCCTATCTCCGCCTTTTATTCTTCCACTGCTTCTGCTCCTCACTCTTTACATCTCCCTACCCTTTCCTCCATCTCATATCCCGATCACGCATCCCCCGCCACTAACTTTTCCTCGTATACCTTGCCTGCACACCCCGACTCCTCCTCACCTTCCCCCTCCCCTCCTTCTCTCCTTCGCGCTCTCCCTCTGTTGTTGCTCCTATTCCTAACTATCCCTTTGCCACTACTGCAGAAATTGTACCACGTCAATCCCCTCCTTCCTCCTCCTCTTCCCGTTCCCTTTCCTCTCCCCCTTTCACGTCTGGTCACTCGATGCCTTGCTATTCTGCCCCCTTTCCCTTGCTGATACTACCCCTTCAACTTCAACCACAGCGATGGCGTTGAGGGAGAGAAAGAGGGAAGTTATGGGGCTCTACCACTTCGTTCGAAGCAGACAAAGGAAGGAGGAGAGAGGGCAATGCGTTGGATTAGACGAGGAGAAGGAGGAGTGGGAGAGGATGAGGGTGAGGGAAAAGTTCCTTCAGTCGATGGGAGAGGAGAAGAGGAAGAAGTACTTAGCTTGGGAGGAAGAGAGGCAGGCGAGGAGGGCGGAAAGAGAGAGAGAAGATTACGGTGCGATTGAAATCAAAAAAATCAAAGGCGATAGAACCAACGTGAAGAGGAGGATCCGAAAGAGCACTGGGCTAGTCAACATCGGAGTAATGAGGGACGTAGAAGAAAAGGCGAAGCAGAGGGCGACTAGGTTAGTTCGTGAACTGGACGAAAGAATCATGAGGTTCAGGGAAAAAGTCAACGGGAGAAGCAGCACAAGAGGAAAGGGCAAGGGCAAGAGGAGCCAACAAGTTAAGGAGGAGGAGGAGGAGGAGGAGGAGGAGGTGGAAAAGGTGGGGGTGAGGTCGATGGAAGGGGTATTCCAGCAGAAGAAGGTAACACTCAAGTGTACGGCAAGGAAGAGCAGAAGACGCTCCCTCTTCCTCTCCTTCATCCTCCTCTTTCTCTCCCTATTCCTCTTCGTTCCGTGTGGAGCTATTCTCTGGAAATGTGGAAAGTGGAGACATTGCGTCTGTCTGCACAGCAGTCAATCACCTGTACATATTTATGAATAACATAAACCCTCTCTCTATTATTCAGAAGTACTACAAAAATTCCACTCCTTCGCCTTCTCTTCTCTCCGCTGGGAGCGAGGAGAAGAAGGACAAAGAGGGCGTGGAAAAGAAGAAAGACAAGAGGAGGAGGTGAAGAATGGAGACCTCAACAGGACTCGAAGAGGGAACAGACTACTGACGTACAGATGCCCTCAGAAGCCTCGAAATATCTTCCGAGGATGAAATATCTTCGATGAGGAAATGTCTTGTGACGAGAAAATATCTTGGAAAGAGAGAGAGAAGTAGGAGGAGTGGGGAGAGAGGGAGGAGTGGGGCAAGGGCGTGGACTTCATCGACAGTGATCTGGAATCTGAAGCGGAGGAGGAAGAGGATGACCGAGCAAGAAATACGTCTTTCTACCCTCAGGAGAAGAGGAGGAAGGGCAAGAATTCGAGGATTCGGAGGAGGATGCGGAGGAAGAGATAGATGTTGTGGATCTGGATTACGCCAATTACAGATTCTATCATGAAAGAGATAGAGAGGGCGAGGGAGAATGACGAGAAGGAGGGCGACAAGGTGAGAGAGAAAAGAGAAGGAGAGGGAGAGGGAGCGAGAGAGGGAGGGAGCGATGTGGAGAAGACAGGAGAGTGAGAAAAGCAGAGTTGGTTGTTGCAACTCGAGATCCACCGTGTGAGTTTTCATCAGTTATCGAACGAGAACAAACAGAGGAACAGGAGAGGAGTCAAGGAGGTAGACGCAATGTCAGGGAAGTCTACAGATCGGTTTATCTATAAATACAGGGGGAAAGAGGAGAAGGAGAGAGAGCGAAAGAGTGCAGAAGGAAAGGGAGCGAATGAGAAGGGGGAAAGACTGCGGAAAGGGAGCAGCGATGACCGATGAACAGAGGAAGAGATTAGAGGAAGGAGTGAGTGACCACATAGGAGAGTGAAGACGGTGATCAGAGAGGATGGAAGTCCATGCGTCCCTCTCTCTCCTCTACCCTCCTTCGTCTTCCCCCTGCTCCTTCTTTTCTTCATACCATCACCCTCTGTTGTAATCAAAGGGAAACGCTTCGACTGTAGAGTTATCGAGAAGATCCTCACTTACGTGGGCGGGGCAGAGGGAGGTGCAGAGGGCGATGCAGAGGGAGAAAGATGTGAGGACCACTAGCAGGAACAAAGGAGCATTGGGGAAGAAGATAGCAGCTGAGGGGGCTGAGAGGAAGGAGAAGGCCAACGCCAGGAAGGAGGGGCAATGGGAGGAGCAGCAGAAGGGGGACAATGAGGGAGGCATGGTTGTGGAGAGGGAAATGTTTGCCCTGGGGAGTGAGAAGAGGAAGATCTCATCCATTGCCTCTCTCTCTCTTCCAACTTCAACAAAACATGCTCTCAGCACAGTCTTCGCTGATTATAAGAAAGCGAAGCGAACATGTATGAAATGCTCCCCTTCCTCACCCTCTTCATCCTCCTCATCTTCTTTTCCTTCTTCTATCTCCTCCTCTTCGTTTTCGTCTTCTTCGTTTTCCTCGTCCTCTCTTTCTTCCCGTTATCGGCCCCGTTGTTCCTGTACTTCTGATTTGGACTTGGTTGAGAAAACCCCTCTAACCTTGCTAGCGGAAAAAGCTCATTCTTCAAGCTCAACACCATCTTCTCTGCATCGTCAGCTTCACAATTCTCCTACTCTCGTACGTTCTCGCCCCCTGCCTCTGCTACTGTGCATGTAGCGTCTTCAAATTCCTCTTCATCGATGCTGGAAAAATGAATGATCATAAATATCTAGAATCAGTGGTGAAGAGGAATAACCTTAACTTTCTTGATCTTCAGAGAAACGACATTCAAATTGAGATTCTCCACGCAGCACAGTCTCAGGCGGAGAAGAAAAGATCGACGCGGGGCTGCTAAAATCCAACAGTAACGGAAAAAGCAACGAAAAAAGTAACGAAAAAAGTAACGGAAAAAGTAACGGAAAAAGTAACGGAAAAAGTAACGGGAAAAAGTAACGGAAAAAGTAACGGAAAAAGTAACGGGCAACGGATACTTCCGAACCATCTGCATCCTCTCAATCGTTTTCTTCCTCCTCTGCCCCCGCCTCCTTTGCTTCTTACTCCACCGCCTCTTCCTCCTCTTCCTCCCTGCCTTGTCTTTCTTCCACTTCTTCTTCCCCTTCCTCGTCCCCTTCCTCTGTTTCCCGCCACAAGTCTTCACTCTCTCATTTAGACCTATCTTCTTCCCTCTTGTTCTCTTCTTCTTTCTTTTTCTCTGTACCCCTCGACATCCCTCTTCTACAAAGAGTAGAAGAGCAACCAGGGACAAAAACGTCAACGAAAAAAGCATCAACGAGAGATCTTTTGGTGGACTCGTTTTGACCCCTCCACTTCTTTTAATTCTAATGCTTCCACCTCATTGTCCTCCTCTTCCTTCCCATCTGCGTCATCGTTTTCCTCTTCGTCACCTTCCTCTTCCTCCCATTTCTACTCCTCCACCCTGCCTCTATCTTCTAGTTCCCGGGTGATTCCCTCTAAGGTAAAAACAAGTGCCAACCGATCCCTCCTCGAGCATTACAATGCGTCCCTTTTTCCCATATCTTCTTCTACTCCCTCCACTTCCACTTCCACTTCCAATTCCACTTCCACTTCCACTTCCACATCCACTTCCACATCCTCTTCTTCTTCCTCCTTTTCTTCGTCTAAATACCACTCTCCCTCTTTATTTAAAGAATTGGACATCGATGTCCTATGCGCCTTCAACTGCTTCTTCACGGAGGCAGAGGGGTTAGCGATGAGGAAGAAGAAGACACAGATGGGTAATGAGGAGGAGGAGGAAGGGATAGACAGAAAAGTAGAAGTAGAAGGGAAGAGGAAGAAGACGAAGTCCCAGTCTTCTCTGCAGAAAAGGCAATCAAATTGAGAATGAGGTTGTTCGGATCTATTAGCGTTCAAAAAGAACTGGAGGAGGAGGAGAAGGGTGAGAGGGAAGGGAAAGAGGCGGAGGAGGGAGAGAGAGGAATGCATGAAAATGAGGAAGTAAGGATCGAGGGTGCGGAGGAGAAAGAGGAAAGGAGAGAGGAGAGGCGGTCGAGGCTTAGCAATAGCGTAGTCCTCCCAAATCTCATCGATCCGTGCCGTTTATTCTCTACTCGTCCGCAGTTCCCTATGCATAATGGCCTGGTTTCTGGACTGAAGAAGGCACTCAATAACAACTACTACCCCTCCTGCTCCCTAGCACCCACGGTCCCTTCTTTACTCGCCTCGACTTCCTCCTCCTCTGCTTCCTCTGCTTCCTCTGCTTCATCTTCTTCCTCTGACTCCTCCTCCCCTCTTCCCCCTCTTCCTCCTTCTGCGTGTCCTCTCTGCTGTGACTCTCACACACGACTCTTTCTTCTCTCTCCTAGGAGTGGAGAGGGCTGGAAGATGAAGATTCAGAGGAGCGAGAGGAGAAAGAGAGAAAGGAGAGAAAGTTGTGTGGGGAGGAGGGGAAAAGCCAAAGGCTTAAAAACAGTGGTATCTACGTGGAAAGGAACAGAGTCCCCTTCCTCTCCTCTTCCATGCTTCATTCTCTCTTTCTCGCTCTTCGTTCAGTGCAAAGCCAGGAAGGAGGAAGAGAGAGCGGTGGAGGGACGAAGGGAGAGAGAGGCAGAGGCGGTGCAAGAGAGAGGGAGGGAGAGGCACAAAGGGCACACAAGAGATAAGTGAAGGAAGAGAAAGAAGAGAGCAGACGAGGGGAGAGGAATTCACTGCTAATACGCGATTTGTCCCATTCCCCCCGTCTTCTTTCCCCTCTTCTTCTCCCCTCTTCCTCTCCCCTCGTCTGGTCTCTCATCGTCCTCTTCTTCCCCCTCTCCCCTTCAGATCCTTGGAGTCGCATGAGAGATTCAGCAGTGGAGTGTGTTTATTCATATTTCCTTTCTCCCTTTTCTCCATCTGTAGAGGACGCGTTAAAACTCAACAAAGAATTTCTTTTCTTCGTGCTGCCTATACTCTCTAACCCTCTTCCTCCTCTCCTCCCTCTCCCTCTCCTCCTCTTGTTCTGTGGTTCCTCGATCTCTTTCTTTCCCAGCTTCCTATTCCTTCCCCCAGCTCCCTCCTCCTTCCCTTCCTTCTCTCCTCCCTACTTCTCCTCTTCCTTCCCTCCTTCTCTCGCCCAACTCTTAAACATATCGGTCAATGCTTCGGGTTCTTCCTTTTCCGTCGCCAAACTCAAATCTTTCCCCAACTCCGACTCCCTCTCTCTCTGATACGCTTAGTCTCCGTCACCTTCCTCCTCCTCCTCATCCTTCCCCCGCTTCCCTTCGCTATGGACTCCGATGACGAAAAGAGTATCTTCACCCTCCTCGTTCCTTCACTTCTATACGATTTCCTTCCTTCTTTCCCCCTTATCTCTTCTTTCCCTTCGGGAAATCTCATACTGAAATAGATCTTTTCGATCACATTGTTCCTGCTTCGTGTGTGTCAGGTTCCCACCCCTCTCCCCAGTCTACATCTCCCCCTCTTCCTCACCCTCTTCCTCCCCCTCTTCCTCCCCCTCTTCCTCCCCCTCTTCCTTCCCCTCTTCCTTCCCCTCTTCCTCCACTCTTCCTCCCCTCTCTTCTTCTCTCTCCCTTCTCGTTTGTCTTCCCCTTCCTCCCTCCTCCTACTCGCTCCAATGCATCTTACTCGTCTTGCAATGTCCGCGACTATTCTGAGTTCTACAAGAGGGAGGATGCAAGGGTGGAGGATGAGCAGGAGAAAGAGAGCGGAATGGACATTACTATCATGTTCGACAGCGAAGACGAGGAGGAGTCGAAGATGACGGACATCGAGAACAAGGGACAACTCGGAGAAAGAGAGAGCGGGGCAGAGGAAGAGGGGGGAGAGGCCGAAGAAGCAGAAGAGGAAGCAGAGAAGAAGAGGAAGAGGAAGACGAAGAAGAGGGATGTGCACAATCAGATCAAGTGAACGAGTTGTTGGGGTTCGTAGTCTTTGAACGGGCAAAAGGGGAGACCTGGAGGGCCTCAACCGTCTCATCATTCTCTTCTTCCTTGTACTCTTCATGTTCTTCTTCCTCCCCCACCTCCTCTTCTTCTCCTCAGCTCTCCTTCCCCCTCCTACTGCCTCCCAAAGTCTTCCTCCTCCTGCTCTTCCTTCTTCATCCTCTTCTAACTCTCTTGCTCGATACTCTTCGCCATCTACGTCTTCCTCTTCCTTCTGCCTCTTCAGCCCACCTCCTCTTCCCTTGACTTCGCCTCTCTTCACTCCTCAGTCTTTCCTCTCTCTCTTTGACTCCCCTCCAACCACCACCCTTCTATCCCTTCTCTGCCCCTCTTTCCTTTCTCTTCCAAAGGTCCTCCGCCCTCCCTTTCTCTACCTTCACCTCTCTCTCGCTTACTTCCCACGCCTTCCTCTCTCTTCTCCCTCACTCTTTGCTTCTTCTCCTCTACCCTCTTCGTTGGGAGAGAAACTTTCTATCATCGAAGATCTCGCGTCTTTGCAGATATTCTCCATTGCTCTCCCTCTCCTCCCTTCCTCCTTCCTCTCTCAATTCTCTTTTCCCTTCACTCTCTTCCTCTCCTTCTACCTCCCCCTTCTCCTCCCCTTGCACACCGCCGATGAGAGAGTTGAGGTAGTTCATTGCTCTTCCCTGAGGATGCGTGCCTTTTCCTCCTATTCTGTTCTCAAGTCTTTTCTGATATCTTTGGAATTCTAATTTCCTGCGAAAGATCCGACGGTAGCTGTGCTTCTGTTCCTCCGAACGTCCTTTCCCTCCTCTTTCTCCGCTTCATCCCCCCTCGCACTTGCGATCTACCATGTATCGAGGTTCCTCAGCTTTATCCGTCTCTTCTCTTCTTCAATTACGGACTCAACCCGTATACTCCCGTTACGTACAGACATACTCTCCATGGGTTTGTAGCAGATGTGCGCAAAGAATCGAAGCGTACGCTGATAGCCACGCAGCAGTCGAGGAAACAGGGAAGGTGGAGGGCGACGAAAGAAGTCGAAAAAAGGGATTCATTCCTCTCGAAATAGTGAGAGACACGAAGAAAGACATGGAAGCATCCTCTGCTGCCTCCTCGAATGCAACTCTTAAGCAGGCACTCGAAATGGGACTGCACACAGAAACAAGATATTGTCGTCGACTTTGCTGGCCTCCTGTGAGTGTCTTCCAGGCTCAGAATATCTGGTCGTTGAAGAAGGTGAGGAGTCGTAGAAAGAGGAGAAGGACGACAAGGAGGAGGAGGAGAAGGGCGGGGGAAGATATCCTGGCTGAAATTGAGAGGAAGAGGGAGGAGGATGGGATCAAACCACTCAACGCTGATTATATCAGTATTTTAGCGAGGAGAGTGGGAGGGAGAGGGGAAGATAGGGAGTGGAGGGAAGAGGACGGAGAGAAGGATTGGGGGGACAATGAGGACCAGAGGGAGGTTGATGAGAGGAAAAGGCCCGGCTTTCAGTGAGAGGTGTGGGCCAAGCCCAACTCTGACCTAGCCGACGCTGACTGTGCAACATTCTTAGAAGGGTCCCTGGGTTATGATTTATATACATTCAACATCTACGAGAGGAGTATTCTTCCTCAGCGAGGGCTAACACAGACAAGGTCAGAGGCTCCATGCTGTCCTCCATGCCGTCCTTCTGCAAGTCATATCCAGCCTTCGCCTCTTCACCTTCTTCCTCCTTTTACTCTCCTGCTTCTCCTTCCCCTTCTCCTTCCTGCTCCTCCCAATCATCTTCTCGTCCTCATCATCTTTATCATCCTCCCTATCCCTCTTCTTACTCTTCTTCCTCCCCCCTCTTTCTCCACCCTCCTCCTCTTCCTCCCATCAACCTCATCTTCCTCCTCCTCTTCTTCTTCCTCTTCTTCCCACCCTTCGCTTCCTCCTCCGATAGTTCTTCGTGCGTTCGCCATACCCTTGGCCTATCGTCCCTCCCACTAACTGGGTGCCAAGACAGAAAGAGAAGTGTCTCGTTCCTCCCACCTACTCGTCGCACTGTGCCCCCTCTTCTTATTCGACCAGTGTCCGTCTCAAGCTCACCCATTATAGACGATCCCTCAACATCGGCTCCTAGCTCGTCCTGCTCAGCCATCCCCACATCTTCTCCTACTACTCCTACTTCTGAAGTCGTCACTCTTCATGTCTCCACTCCCTCTCCGCCCTAATTCCTCTCTCTCTTCTACTTTGCCTTCCCCCTCATCCCTCCCCGCCCAATCCTCACCTCTTCCTCCTCTTCCTCCTCTTCCTCCTCCTCTTCCTCCTCCTTCTCCACCTCTTCACCTCTCTCCTCTTTATCCTCCTCCTCCTTCTTCCTCTTCACCCCCCTCCTCCTTCCTCTTCCTCTTCCTCTTCCTCTTCCTCTTCCTCTTCCTCTTCCTCACCCTCCTCCCCCCTCCCTTCTTCTGCTCCATCTGTCCCTCTTCCTCCGAGTCCTCTTCCCCCTCCTCCCGGATCTACATTTTCTAGTTACCCCCGCTGTCCCCAGTTTCTTTCCCTGCCTGCGTCTCTTCCTCTTCTATGCTATCTTCTTGTTCCGTACCATCCTCTTCCTCCTCTTCTCCTACTGCCTCTTCCTCCTCTTCTCCTACTGCTTCTTCTTCCTCTTCTCCTACTTCCTCTTCCTCTTCTTCTTCTTCCTCTTCTTCTTCCTCTTCTTCTTCCTCTTCTTCTTCCTCTTCTTCTTCCTCTTCTTCTTCCTCTTCTTCCTCCTTTCCCTTTACCACTTCATCTTCTCCCCCTTCCTCCCCTTTCTCTTCGGTTTCTTCCTCTTCCTCAGCTGCTTCATTTCCATCTTTTTTCTCTCTGCTGCCTCTTCGTTTAACACGTTTCCCCCATCTTCTAAGATTAGTTTCCTTTCCTCCTCTGGCCACCCTGTTTTACTCGCACTTCCCCATTTGCAACTCCCTTCTCCTTCTCCCCTTCTTCGTCCTCTTCCTCCTCTTTCCTCCTCCCCCAACTCTTCGTTGATTTCGATCCCCGCGAATACACCTATATCTTTTTCCAACCCCACGTCAACTACTGCTTCATCGCCCACCTCTTCTACTACATCCCCCTTTAGCTTTTCTTCCTCTTTCTCTCCCTCTCCTTCTCCCTCTCCGTCTCTGTCTCTCTCTCCAAACCTCCGGTGGTTGTTCTTCGAAGCACCTGCTTGTCGGGAACTGCTTTGAACAAGCGCTCGTGCTCAGTCCGATGCTCACCACAGGCCTCACCAGCAAAGAAGACCTCCTCTCTGCCTCGATCAAGTATAGAAGACCTCCCATCGCCCCCAACAAGTTTTCGCCCCCGTTCTCTCCCGCCTCCAACTCCTTGTCCCCCCCGCTCTCTTAAGTCGACCTTTCCCTCCCTCTCTTCCCCATTGTTGCTACCCTGTATACCACTACTACTTCTTCTCTTCTTATCCTTCCCCTCCCACTGTCTGGGTCTCTGAGTGGGGATAGAAGGAGGTCTAGAGTGCAACGGAAGGGAGGTGCTGTCGAGGACATATGTCAAATAGAAGAGCAGGTTGAGTTTGTATCAGATAGCGAGGTAGACGAAGACGAAGAGGAAGAGGAAGAGGAAGAGGAAGAGGATGAGGATGAGGATGAGGATAAATGACAGAGTGGTGATGAGGACGATGATAGGGGACGATGATGAAGAGAATGCACAAGTAACTGCGAGCGAATCAGACACAGAAATGAAGGATGATATAGAGCCAAAGG